>JAULJZ010079640.1:0-12729 GCA_032270985.1 Heliamphora pulchella
TTAGCATATGTCAAAGCTTTAAGTAGATACATTGGCTTTTCTTTTGATCGGTAGGCTTACGTGGCCTGTTGGGCCAAGGCCCACAGTCCACGGCCGGTCTTGCCTTCTGATTTGGGGTGTGACAGTGTTGATGCAGAGCATGGTTTATTTAACAATGATATGTAACGATACACTGTCGTAGGTGCCTCATTGTTTGGGGTATTAGATTTGGGAGATTGGAGATATATTGAACGTTGAAGGCTATATCTGCTACTAAAGAAGAGGTCAAAGGAAGGACAACACCTTCCCTCTTTACTTCCTATTATTTTTTCCTTTTTCCCAACCTTTCTAACTATATAACCCATCATCAACTTCTCTGAACGTAAGTGGGAAAGCAATCTCTAAATCCAAATTTTGAGTCAAACTTAGAATGGTCTGCAAAAGTGATAAGAAAACTGCATCCAAAATCTTATAATCTGATCCAATTTCTGTATTTTATAGAGATAGAATGGTTATGTTGTGCATGGACTAAAGACATATACTTTTAATTGGACCAATTTTTAAACCGTAGAGAAGTTTGATTATTTTAATATGCTTAGATGAAAGGAAATTCTTTTATACTATAACTAAAATCTGTTTATTTTATTTTTATTAAGCTTGACATATTGGAAGCTATAAGTCCTACGAATATTAAAATACTCAAGTTTCTATTTGGACATATTATCCAATATCGATCAAGGGAACAATTGATAATGACGTTTTTTGTTTTTTCTTTTATTTATCTCAAGAGTGGTTAGTCTCATGTTGGTATTATGATGCTATGGTGTGAATTTCTTTCTATGCTTATATACGCATTTGAGTTCTTTTTGGTAGGGGAGTTTGGGCTTAAGCAGCACTGGACTACCAGTGGCAGGATTCCTTCTCATTGGACTTATTGGCAAGGCAATCCCATGTTTGATTAATATTGAGATGGAAGGATTTAAATTTGGGACTAAATGTAATTTGACAACTAAAAGCCCTTTCAAACATAGAAATTCCCACAAGTAATATATGTATATAATAAGAGAGTTTGAGCTTTTGAAAATACCCTACCTAGAATGTAAAAAACACATTTGACTTTAATTAGTGCTTATTAGTTAATAGTTAATTAGTCGAAAGTTTAATTGGTTGGAGGTGGTTGGTGGTGATTGTCGGAGGTGATAAAAGTGTTACAATGAGGGATGAATGTAAGGAGTAGTAGAAGTATTTTAGTACAATTTAATTCAATCAACTTTCAGAGTTATTACTTTTTTATTTTTATAAACCAAATGTTGTATTATATTTTTATTAGGAACTTGGCACCAAAAGGTAAAAAGTTCTAAATATGATACATGAAATGTTAAATATTCTTATAAAATAAATTTGAATAAATAATTTTTTGAATTATATTAATTATTAATTTATTTAAATAAAAAATTATTATCATTCAAACACGATCAGTCTTTTGAATAAAGAAATTCAAGAAGCCATTTGATATCCCAAATTGCTATAAAGAAAACAAGCTAATTTTGTTGCATGCCAAACAACCCAACTTCTTTTAGCCATTTGATCTCTAAATCAAAATTTTCAACAAAAAATTAAATTATTATCTCAAAACCTATTAAGAACTTCATTTTTTCAATTTTATTAATTAGGTATCTAATTCGATTCCGCTCAATTAAAACTATATCATCAAGCATGGTCACAATATAAACAAAATTGGTCACAATACAAACAAAATTAGATAACGTGATAAAACTTGGGTTTCATCTTAATTGTCACGCAAGCTATTTTCATCTATATTTTGACAGCATTTGACTTTGTAAAAAACACATTTGATCCGTAACAACTAAGTTTAACAAACACGTTTTCAAGCATCGAAGCCGCCTAATAGGCGCCCAACCTTGCACCCAACAACGCAGGTTGGGTGCCAACTCCAATGAAACACAACGATGGCTGTGAACATAGATACCACAAACACAAAATATGAACATAACATAAATAATGATCACAATCAGTAATTGCATCTTCAAACACAATTTTTTTCTTCAGCGTACTTTTATCCATTTTTAGCATCATTGAAATAAACATATAAATATAATAAAATAAATCGTACATACAATGTCCTAGATGAAATTTCCAACCGAATATTGAGAATTAAACATATGGTCTATCTCAACAACACCAAGGGCGCGCTTACACACTCAATTAGTACATTGTTTCTCTTTAAAAAGTACAATAGCAATTCTTCACGAGTACAAAGCACAAACAATCCCAAACGTTAGTGAATCACGATTACTACAACTAATGAGTGGGATTCCGAACGTTATTATGATCACGCACGTCTTTTTGCTAGGCTGAGAAACTTTTTATATATTTTCTCTAGGACAGTTGCCTTATACTTGTTATGCGTGTGAAGAACAAGATCCACCGCGAGCCTATCCCTTGCAACCTCGGAATCAAACGTCAATTACATACGAAGATGAAAATTAAAAAATAAGTTACAGATCTGACTACTTATGTTGAGTAAATAATTTCAATACTTCAGCACCATTTTGGTACCTTCGGAATGTCCGACTCATCCAGTTGTTGACACTCATAATATTTTACGACATACATGCCACAGTCATACCTACATCACATATGAGGAAGCATTAAAAGACAACATTATATGAGAAAATATAGAAGTTGGAATGTAACTAACCCATTCTCTTATTGTGGCACCCATTCGGGCCGATGGATACGAAAGTCGTTTATAGTGGGCACGGCAACCCCGTCACTATAGATGTACTCAGGTAAGACCTAGTCAAAGAAGCGAACATGCACGTAGACAAAAGCATACCAACAAATTAATGTTGGGCATAAATATTGCGACTACTAGACATGGAAATATGGGAGTCTACTAACCAAAGTCTTGACCGACTCTTCTCGTCTGGGATTTCGTATGGCGGAAGGGAATGAATCTAAAATGTAGATAACTTTCAGCGCATGTAAATGCCGACCATGCACCAGTGTTATCCGTTGTCATTGATAGGAATATAGATATGTACGAAATATATAAGAAAGGGAATGCATTGACAAGCAAGTCACAAAGATTAGTGATGCAGAATTGTACCCTTTCACATGCAGCTAGGTGGCCCGTATAGCGATGCATTCCAAAATATGATGCCAGAATTAAGTTTAGCCGAGCATTCCTACTCAATATCATTTGCTATGCAAACATGAACCAGGATAATAAGGTTATATACAACATAAATCGAATGACATAAATGGAAACATCCTAGGAAAATTAAAAATCGAACATGCATACCAATACATAAGTAGGCAAAAACCAATTTGTCCATAGTCCATCCGGACTATGCACTCGTTGGAGGGTGATTTTATTGACAGCGACACAAGTTATGATATGAGCATTTGCCAATTAAGTTATGGTAATTAACAAATGAGTGTGGATGAACATAATAGAACAAGGAATCTAGATCCTCACTGCATCACTCAACCATTCCCTTGGCCGTAATGTTAACAAGTCGTGTCGTCTTACGTGGTTAGTGGTGGTTTCAATTAACACCTCCCTACAAAACCCAAAGTAAACTCATCAAAAGGAAAAAACAATTTTGAACATAAAGTCAAATTATGTAAGATATAACATTGCCGACAACATCGTATCGAAGATGTATGTTGCGACGTGAGTCTCAAAGGTCGAAAGTGGTAATTCATTTATTGGTTTTTTTGCGGTAGGTTGCTTCACCACCATTGCCGTCTATCTTCATGACAAAATGGGGGAGTTATATGCGTATAGTAAACAAATGTATATAAATATCTACCCACTATAAATGTATTAATTATTTAAAGTAAAGTGAAAGTTTGTAATTGTTACCTTCGTAGTTAATTGTTTATCTAACATTCCCCTGCGCTTTGTTCGTTTTTGCTTGCCTACATTACCCTGAAGCATATAAGGACTCTCATCCGGCACATGTATTGTTTGTATTAGAAGTTTACGTTCATTGGGTCTAGTGGCCACTGTCGTAGGAAGATGGAGAGTAGGCAACACAGAAGAGGACTCAATAGACGACTCGATATGGAATGTCGTACGAGGAGAGTGCCGTAGGATTTTCATTGGGAAAGTCAGCCCTGTCACTTGGAAGGACAGGGGGCGTGCGTGTATGTATCTTTTGCTTCAATTTCACCATTCTTCATGTCAATGTCTTCGTTCTTTGGCTCAATAGTGTCATATACATGAAGGCTAGGATTGGGCTTGAGCGTGAGGGAGGGGACAACGTTCTTAGCGGCCCGTCCATACTGTCCTGTTGCACGAGAAGCCACCAATTTTTGCTTCAATTGGGTGAGTGCGTCGACGACTGAGGTCGACATCGCACCCATCGAGGCTCTCATGTAATTGGCAAATTCGTGCAAGTCTGTCTCGAGCTTGGACACACGTGCTACCAACCCCACGTCCTCCGCTTCAATTCTTATTTGACTTTCTTTGACATTCGCATCTACTCTTCCTCCATCTTTCCCAATGCTTTTCGCACTAAAAGCACCCGACTCAACCTTTATTGCAACCTGTTACAAAATACTAAACGAGTTTAGTAAATAAAACATAAATATTGCTTATGGTAGAGTCCTTTTACGGCTCAATATAATATTTAAGCTAACTTACTTTCTCATTATCTTTAAATCCCAAGCTGTTCAATACTTTCATTCGGGACGAAATCTCCTTGTCTCCCCAGTATTGGAGACGAGGTGTAGGCCTCTTCCTCCATGGGGTGGAGAATTGTCTCGCGGGTGTGCAACTCTCAAAGTAAAATAGTTGTACAATTCATATAGTAGTTAGGAGCCATTAGGTTGGTTACTTAAACATGGGATAAGATTTATGGAAGAACGAATGAAGGAGAAAGGAGAAAATGAACAAAAAGGCTAAGAAAGACGTACCATGAGTAATAGAAGACAACCTTTGAGTCCCCGTCGTCCTTTGTCTTTGAACGTGCAAACCCCCTTTATGAGGAAGTCCAACACAAAACGGCTCCAATTATGTCGACTGATAACGGACACCAAGGCGTGTGGATATCTCCGATTCACTCCCAGGTTGGAAGTTGGGCATAAGATGGCCCCCAAGGAGGTACAACCCCATCTTCCTACAGAACATGTCGTCGACAGCCTCCATCGAGCTCAACTCGTCTTTCAACTGTTTTAGTGCGATTAAACAGGCCTTACTGATCCCAACCGACATACACAAGTCGTGTATCTCAATATGAACAGATTTGATAGGCACGAGCTCCCTATCGCATGGCAACCCAAGAATGTTGTGAACGTCTAAGAGTGTAACCAATATCTGCTTCTTCTGGATGTTCAAGGTCACCGTGGATGGGTGGAACATCTCCACTAACCACTGACAAAATTGTCTTCGCAACTTTGTACATTGTAAGTGGAGTAGGCCGCCAAACCCCATGTCCTTACATGCTTGGATTTGCGTGGGTCGCAGGCCTTGTAGCATGACGTACACGGAGTTCAAAGCGATCCGTGTAGTAATCATTGCCCCAAAAAAAAAGGCAATGAGAATGTAGGAGATGGGGCCTTGCTTATTGAAGAGTATAATACATATAACAATGCTAAATTGTCTTCATTCCAATTACCTTTGGAGACTTGATCGAAGGAACCTCGGCCTTCTCTACTTCATACCGCTTCGAAGCAGCCTTTGCTATATTCTCACACTTCAGCTTCTCACTTTTTGGAAGCGCCTTCTACTTTTTTCCCACTTCTCGTTTAAACTATGAAAATTAACCATCATATAACAATAAGTGTACATTAAACGCGTGAAACTAATAAATTTGAGCATCACCATAGAAGCAATGAAGACAATACCTCAAGGCGAACATCGATGGATGAATGTTGTGTTCTCTTCTTGCGCTCGTCTTGACTACAACCGTAAATAGTGAGGCATTAATATGACAACAAATAACATGACCTATCTAACATGAAAATAAATTTACAAATCTTACTAATAATAAATCCATGCGCTGCAAGGCCGCTTAGGAATCGTGTGTTCTTCTTCTTTTTTCATATGAACTGTAAAACAAACAGCATGTATTCATTGGTAAGTTATTTCAAGAAAAAACAAGCAGGACATAAGTCCTTTTGTGACTCTAAGATCCAGTAGATATAACCCAGGCCTAAAGGCTATTCTAATTTTTCATTTAAATTCATTTGGTCTTTCCAATAATTATTCATTAGGTCTTATTTTGATATAATTCATGCATTTCATAAAGAAATAAGCTAACAATATAAAAGAGTTAGAATCCATGCTGCCTTGATAACCCACTTCATTTTATCTAGAATGTTTGATGCGACAAGGTTTAATATGTACTACATGACTAAAAATTATAGAAAAGGTGGAATCATTTTAAGTAAAAGGAAGTACACACTCACACTTTGCATTATGCAAAATTCATCAAAGAAACACTACCACGTGATATTTCCAAAGCTCTACATTGGTTTGCAGTAGAACTTGGGAAATAACCTTGACTTGTCTTAAATGTTGTACTGAATCAATTAATCAGCATTCTAGCTTTGTACATGGCACCTTTTAATGAATGCTCGCAAAAAAGTAATACCTTTCAATTCCCAAAACAACTCTTTCAATTGCTATTATGTGTTGGATATAATTATAAATGTGTTTAAATTTGAAGAATCAATCTTCTTCAAAGAAAGACACTTCAAGGAATAAGGTAAGCCTCCCCTTCAGCATTCTCTGCTTTTCTTTCTCTTTCTCTTTCTCTTTCTCTTAGTGAGGAAAAGAACAACATTATAATTGTGCTGAAACTAGCTTTTTACGAGTTGTAACTCTATAATGTCTCTATCATGAGCTTCTCTAAGCAAAGCTAAAAGTGAAAAATAGAAAAGAAGGAAAGAAAGTTTTGAGGCACATGAAATTAAAAAATAGTAGTTTCATAAATGAATGTACCGTGGGTTTTTCTTGAACATCACCATATTAGTGTAAAAACCTAACAGGGTAATTGGGAGGTTTACTCTTCAGCTTTTTCAACCAATGAGTGAAGAGAGGAATTAAGATTCAAAATAAAACTTCCAATGATAACATATTCATGTTCAACAAAAATGAACTGGTGGTGTTGGATAGAGTGAGATTCTGCTCATCCATGTATTCTTTTTGAGATTTCGTTCAATTATTGGTATTTTACTTGGTTTAAGTGGACCTGCGAGTTCTACTTAGACCTGATACAATTTAAATGCTGCCTTGTTTGTCTCTTTCTCTCTCTTCTTTTCCCCTCTTTTTTTATTTTTTGGTTTTTGCTTCCTTCAAGTCTTTGAATGATTCGACAACAATGACTTATTTCGTTGTTTCCTGATTTTTTCTTTATTATTTTAGTTTTTTCTTTACCTCTTTACTCAATTTTTTGTTTTTTCTTTACCTTTTTTCTCCATCTCTTTTCTAGTTATTTTGTAAAGCGACCACTGGTTTTTTCTATACCTTTTTCCTGGAGGTTGTTTGTGAATATTCTATTTATGAACATGGAGTAAGCATAGAAATGAAAATATATTTTCTGTTGTATCCCCGCCGTGTCCATGTCCTAATTTTTTTGAAATTGTCGTGTCCCACGTCCGTGTTTGTATCTGTGTCCATATATGTGCTTCATAAGGTTGCCCTCAATTTTGGCAGATCCCTCATTAGCCGTTTACTTATTCTTCTTTCCATTCTTTCTCATTCATTTTATTTCTTACTTGAAATCTAACTTGGTATCAGAGCAACTCTCAAATTTGTTATCATTTTCTCTTTCACTTTTGCTGTTCATCTGATCTATTAAAAATATCCTAATATGATAGACTAGGGTAGCAAAGTTCATCATATTTTTTCAATTATTTTCGTGTGTGATTTGTTGTGGTTTTTCTTTTTCTTTTCTTTCTTATTTTTGGTTTTTTTTTTTGCACCTAGTTTTCACGATCTAATATAGCAACACCAGATCTTCTTCAATGCTTGCTTGAGTCACTCTAATGGGGTGACTAAGCTTTCTTGATGGTTCCCTAGCAATTTTTTGAGAGTTAACGCGTTTTGTGGCTTCTCAAGAATTTGGTGGTAGAGTTTTCTCCGTAGCTTCAGTTTTTTGTTGTCGTTTCTCTCTCTCAATGTGGCATCCATCATGTCGTTTCTTTGCAGCTTCTTGCATTGTGGTCGTTGATTCTGATTTTTTTGTGAGTGATCTCTACCAATTTCTAAGTTTCGAGATAATAGACACTGGTAAACCATTCGGTAGCAATGCTCTAATTACAGGACCACTATCCATAATTTGTCCTAAACAAATCTGTATCTGTATTGATATTTGTGTCAACATGCTCTAATTATATAACAAAGAAAAGATAGAAAAGGGAGAGAATTCTAAAATACCTGATTCTTCCATTACTGGATTCATTTGAGGAAACAAGAGAAATGAAATGATTAGGAAGGGTGGAACAATATGCCTACATATGTTCACACGGACTTGTTTGAAAGAGTGGTGATTTGGAGTGACTCAAAGAGAGACATAATATGTAACATTCAAATGTAAAATTCTAGTAAAAAGGACATGCATGAGAAATTTTCTTTCATTTCCTTTCTCTCCACTAAACTCTATAATCAATTGATGAAATTATCTAGCCTTCTATACTCTTCCATTCTCTAATCATCTTCATTTCCAATCTCATTTGCATTTCAGGAACTAAATATCATACAAATACTTTATGACGAGGCAAGGTAACAAAATCTTACAACACAACCAAATATCAAAGTAACTTATGACATTCAACCAGCCAAGACATGCCAAAGGGAACCATTATGGTAGTTGCATAGGATTCAGTTGTAGCATATATCAACAAAGGCTTGGACTTAATTTTCATAACTTCTATATATTTCCCTTTTGTTCCCAAGTGAATAGATGTTGTTAGGCAATTGTTTTGGACAAAACACATGTGATACTTCACATCCGATGACTTAACCTCGAAGACAATAGGAAAATTGAGAGTTTACATCTTCAACGGTTCCAAGATACAATTATCTTAGAAATTGTTTGGGCCTAGAGCAGCAAAAGAAAAAGGTTACATTGTACTTAGGGAATAGTGATTGTTGGCTAGATGAAAAGGGTAGAGGTTTCATTGGACCGTAGGTGGATACTGACTTCATAGTTATCATTACACCACATGCATAACAACTTATGATGTAGGACAGTAATAGGAAACTTCGAACAATGCAGCCTATGATTAGTTTTATGGAATGCTAGTTCAATGAATGTAAATATCTTACCAATTAGATTAGGTAATCATTTGTGTTAGATATCAGTTTTATTTATTTTATTTTATACATATGAATTGTTTGACTTCATCTTTATTAGTTTATGTTGAATTTCACGATTCTCAATTCAATTCACAATTCACAATTCACAAATCACAAAATAAGGATTTTGATTCACAACTCGATTAACAATTTGACAACTATGAAAGGCACCATAAATCCCCAACAATATAACATGACTCATAAGGCAACCCATGATCCCATATTCCAACCCATTGCTGAAAAATTGCCAACTGACAAAAACTTAAGAATAAAATGTAAGATAACAATGCTCCTCTTGACTAATCTTAAAAAATAAAAATAAGAAATAAGAAATACTTAAATTCAAACAAGATAACATTAAGCAAAGTCCTAAGAGCTACTATTTGAAATTCCATGTGTTTCATAGCATCATTTGCATCATTAAAAAGGCTATATATTTAAATTGGCAATGTAAACACCTTCAAATAATTTGAAAGGATGCAAACCCTCCTTTAATGCCTTGTGATTATAATTTGGGGATTATGATTGTAGCCCATAATGAAGTCTTGTTTCTTTTTCCTTCTATTTTTGTGTCTTTCTAACCAACTATCCCCTTTATCTATTACAGGATTCCTCCCATTTTTATCAAGCATTCATACTTCTTGATTTAATTTGCAACATTATCAGAAAGAATGCATAATTTAATCTACCACTACATTAAATATATCAAAATTAAGAATGACAAAAATTCAGAGGAGAGCCCTAGAAAGAAAAATGGATACCAAAACTTTGATTTTACTAGAGCAACTAAATACTAAAATAATACTTTCAATTTGGGGGATATAAATTTATAAAGTTCGGATGGAAAGAAAAGGCAAACACAAACAGAATGAAAGAAATCAAAACTAACAAAAAGAAAAGAAAAGAGAAAATGTGTAAAACAATGTAATCTAACACAACAAAGACGGATTTTTGTTTAAGTAGAATAAAAAAGACATAATAAGACAAGCATCAACTTTACCAAATCATCACCAATATTCGGAGTAATGCTAATGCTTCTTCTTCTTATTGTACGAGTTTTTGATGTTGACGCTCCTTCTGACCTGTAGCGACATTGGAATAAGAGATTAATATTTGATACATATACTTTTTCTTTCAAGAATAACTTTCTATATAGTTTAGTTCTTTGGAAGAACCAAAAGAAACAAAAAAAGATAAAGAAATAATGAGACATCAGCCAACTGACAATTCCATAAATAATAACTACACATAATGAAGGCTAACAAATAAATAAATATAACAAATTAAACATTATCACTTTTCAAAGAACTTGACAGAAAGAGAGAGGAACAAGAAGAAGAGCAACGAAAAATAAAAAAGTAACCTCATACAATTCATTAGTATCACAGTGTAGAGTGTTGACTTACATAGAGGTAACAGTTAAACCTAAGCATATGAATATCCAAAAGAGTTATAACGGGGGTGTTTAGCTAAGGTTCTACTACTAGTTTTTAGCTTTTTGCTACTGATTTTAGTTATAAGTTACAATTTTTTTCTAAACACTCATAACTTCTTCTACAACTTTTAAGTACTTTTTTTCTATTTCAACTACAACTACAATTTTTACCAAATACTCACAACTTCTACTATAAGTTACAATCTATAAGTTACTAGTAATAGTATTCCCAAACATCCCGAACATTTGGTTCCTCAAACAGGTGATATATTACCCTACTAGCTGTTTTCTTCCCCCCTCCCCCCCTCTCCTCCTCCTCCTCCTCCTTCTTTTTTTTTTCTTGTATAGGATAGGAGGGAGGTGTTCATAATGTTGTGCTTGAAGAGTCCACAAGCATTCATAATATAACATTACGCACTAGAAGTATAGAAAGGTGATATCCAACACCTAAATTTAAATGGTAGCGTTTTCATTCCTCAGATTTTGTGTTGGATTTTCATCATAATCAAGTCCAAGAACATCAATATGCAGCAACCAATGCTACGGTCTTAACTAAAGATATTGCGCGCCATAACAGCAATAATGGCAGCAAGATAGAGGAAAGCAAACACATTTTTATATTATTTTTATAAATGTACTAAAGACTAAAAATAAAAGAAGTTAATTCAATCAACAAATCACGTATACTGTTTTTGAGAGATATTACAATTTAATGTAGTGCATAATATAGAAAGGTGGGTTGATTAATACAAATTTAACACTTTCACTAGCAAGTAGATAGATGTTACTCTTTAGAAATCTAACTTCAATCAACCGAGAAAAAGTAATTTTTTTTTCTTAATTTAGAGTAAAGAAAAGAAAAGAAAGAAAAAGAAAAAGAAACTTCCATTTAGTCTAGAAGTTCTACATATAACCAATGATTTTTTCTTTTTTTATTAAAGATATGATTACATATATCACGATTTCTCACTGCTTCAGAGGCTAAGATTTTCATTTCAACAAAAGAAATCGAGAAAAAGATTTAAGCCCTTTCCTTTTTATTTGCCAATTGACAGGTGCCGTTATGCAGCTTACACTTACGTTTCCATAATGGCCACACCTGTTATTTTGTGAAATGTCCTAACGCCTAGTAAAAAATCATCCTGTATAAGATTTGAATGGGATGAAACCATTACATAACTGCATTAAATAACATTTTGATTGGCTTTTTAAAGCATCGGGCAACACAGGAATTCGACCAAATACTTCAAAATTACAAATGTTTGGGCACCAATTAAACCATTACATAACTGCCATTACATAACATTTTGACTGGTTTTGAAAGCAATGGATAACGCAATAAAGCAACCAAATATTTTAAAATTACAGATGTTCGGGTTCCGAGGAAAATTAACATCAACATTTCATGGATTGATGAAGAGGAGCTTTAAGGTTACCACTTTATATCCCTCAATATATTCTATAATATATAGAATTTGATTTAGTATGAGTATGCAAAGTGATGCTGGACGACCGACAAGATGAGAATAAATAAAGAAATAAATCCAAATAAAAGAAATAAATCCAAATAAAAGAAATAAATGAAAAGCAAGATCACATTCAGAAAAAAATAGAAATGCTACCAACCAACATTAAGCGCCCGTTTAGTAAAGTTTACAGTTTTCTGTTTTTATTTACAAAAAATAAAAAATATGTTTTTGTTTATGTTTATAAAAAATCAAAAACAAAAACATGTTTGATAATATAAATGTTTGAAAAGTAGCAGTTGAAGGTTACGGATGAATCAAATCAAAATTTGTTTACAAAACAAGTGAAAACACATTTTTTCAGTTTATTAAAATTTTGTAAATTTTAAAAACTGTTTACAGTTTTTTAAAAATAAAAATAATTTACCAAACATGTTTTCGTTTACAGTTTACGAAAAAAACAAAAACAAAAATAGAAAACAAAAAACATAAATGTTACCAAACGGCACCTA
>JAULJZ010079651.1:0-12729 GCA_032270985.1 Heliamphora pulchella
ATAACAATCAAAAAAATATAATTAGGAAACAGAAAAAATGCTTAATGATATAAACATCTATTATATTATATATAAAAATAATATTAATATAATCAAAATAGTGAAGAGAGTGAGAGAGAGAGACGCACAGCAGCGGAGGCTCTGAGGCAGAGAGAGAGACGCTGAGACGCATAGCAGCACTGCAGTAGAGAGAGAGAGATCAATTCTCAGAGATGCACAACAGAGAGACGGGCCAGACGGCGACACACTCACGCACACGGCGAGTCGGCGACGACTTGTCTGTGTGAGATGACGACGGCGATTTTGGGTTTTCTTAGTTCGATTTAGGATTTTCTCAGTTTTCACTTGCGTGACTTGTCTAAGCGTGTATGAGATAAAAAATTCAGGATTTGAATATTAATTTTTTTTAAAAAATTAGGGACTCCTAATTTTTGCACAAATTTGGGTGCCCAAAGCCATTGTCGGGCTTTGTCCTAAGGCCGGCCGGCTCTGAGTGTTAGTAGAAAATAGAATTTAAGTATTTGAAGTACTTCTCTTCTTTTTTAAAATTGAGAGAAAACAAAAGAAATGTGAAATATTTATCATAAAATATATATTTTAATGTATAATACCCATCTACTTATTTTTATAGATTTTGACATATGAAGTTATTCATTTTCTTTTCTTCATGATTATTGTCTAATCAAAAAAAAGAAAGAAAGAAAAGCTCTCTCCATTCTCTTCAATGTTCTCCTCTTATTTATTTATTTATTTATAACTTTCATTTTTACTCACTCTTCTTCTTTGCAACCCAAATGAATGTTAACCGACCAAGGCCATTTGGTAACGTTTATAATTTTTTTATTTTTTTATTTATTTTGTAAAAAAATAAAAATAAAAATAAAAATATATTTAGCACATTAATATTTAAAAAATAGTGGTCGAATGTGGTAACTAGAGGTGTTAGTTAGTAATGCTAAAAAAAAGGTCACGATGGTGATCGAAGACAGTAATCGTAAGTAGTGGTCGGAGCCTCAGAGGTGGTGGAAAAAAATAGTGACCGGAGCCTCAGAGGTGGTAGACAAAAATAGTGACCGAACGTAGTGATCGAAAATAATAGCCAAAATGGTGATTGGAGGTCGTGGCTAGAGAAAGTGACTGGAAAAAGTAGCTAAAAGGGGAGGTGATCAGAGGTGGTAGCTGAAAGTGGTGGATGATGTGGTGGAAAAAAAAAATATAATAAAAATTTATTTACAAAATAAGTGAAAGTACATTTTTTCGATTTATAGGTGTTGAAATATAAAATTTTAATTTTAAGTAGATTAAATATATATTTATTTTTTATAAAAACAAATAAAAAATAAAAATGAGACAAAGCGTGGGGAAACCCCCACATCTCTTTTGCTGCCTATAACTTTATTTTATATATCTATAAATACTGTGCATTGCCCCTTCGAGCAACTCATTGTGTATTATCACCTATTGGTTTTTTTTTATTATTGTTTTTTATTTATTTTCTTCTCTCATTTAAAAGTATTTTACGATGTTCTCCTTCAATCCCTTAAATTTTCTGTTTTTAATTAGAAATAAAAAAAGATGGTGCATTTATTCATGTACATTTTACCAAATGTATTTAACTTATTTGTACTGTATTCTTTATTTGTACGGTTTTCTTCAAAGTATTTTATAGTTCTTTTTTTTTTAAATTGGAAAACAAACTCAAAATTAAAATTTTCGTCTAATTAATCACAAGAGGTTAGGCAACGGGTTGCGTTTGTAACATAAATTAAAAAAAAAATCATAATTTAAAAAAAAAACTACAAAATTTCTTCTATGTTCACATCTCCGAATAGTTCTTACATTAAAAATAAAAAACAAATATCAATTAACCAAGCATGAAGAAACACAAATGTATTTACTTAAAAATCTAAACATAGATGTAACTCCTTCTTTCATTCTATATTTTAATATAGATGTATTTACTTAAAAAATTACTCAATTAACGTATTAATTTGAATTTTAAAAACTTCATGCTCAGTTTTATAAGCAACAACAGATAGAACAATTAAAACCTTATGCAGAGATGTGCAATACTACAGCGAGGTAAACTTTTTATCGTCATACGCATTATTATTGCTTATTTTTATGTTACACTAAATTTCATACTAAGTAAACATACGCACTTCGTTTTTTTTTTCAGAACTATGACAAAAGTCGCAATGAGACAATTCTATTAGGTAATGAGGACAACTAGTGAATTGTTTTGTGATTCTAAATTTCATACCAACTGCTGATTATTTTATGAGACAAATCTTTTTGTTATTGTATGTGGATTTATTTTGGGTAATAATAATTTTTGGGGGGTAATTCATTGTATGTGGATTATTAGTATAAAAATAAGAAAAATTTAAGCAAATGTTCTATTATCAACTGATAATAAAGTTTTAGTCTCATAACTTATTTTTTTTTTCACAGATTTAGTCCAATAAAATAACTAACTAACGAAAATGCTCTCAATATTCTGTTTTTGCATGTCTGAAAAATTCGACCTTGTGTGCCTTCGTAAATTTCAACCCCGTCTGCCTTCGAAAATCTCAACCCTATTTCAGCATCCTCGTCAGAGAAGAGGCCGTCGTGTGCCCCCAAACACAAACCCTAAGCTATTTTCGGCATTCTCGCCAGAGAAGACGACGCCATCTGCCTCCAAAGACAAACCCTAAGATGTCTTGGCATCTGGTAGACAAACCCTAAAATATTTTGGCATCCTCACCAGAGAAGACGACCCCGTGTGCCTCTAAACACAAACCTTAAGATATTTTGGCATCCTCGCCGGAGAAGACGACGATTCTCCATATTTTCCGATGGCGCAAAGTCAACAGGTGCGAACTCGATTATGTAGTCTTTGATTTTAACGATTCCAACGATTCTCAGTTTCAACAATTTTTAGTTCGTGTTTCGGATGTGGTTTGGGGTTCATCGACGGAGAAGATAAGGAATCGCAAACATACCCGACAGCGCAAAGTCTGAAGGTGCAATCAATCAATATTGTAGTAATCAAGTATCAGATTGTATCATTTTTAGGAATTCAATCACAAGTGAAGACGAGAATGAGTTTAAATTGTTTTTTAGGTCATTGCAAAGGCGTGTAGACGAGAATCATCTCAAATCTGTCGGTGGATTTTTATGTTGATTTTTGGCGATTTCATCATTCGATTATTTGTGTCTGGTGAAGTAATCTATGTGTCAGTTGTGATTTTCATAAGTGATGAAATGGATCATTTCTACACATTGATAATTGGATTAGTTGGGTGTTCTGAACTGAATGTTTGGCCTAAAGTGATAAATGCATCAGTTGTAAGTTGTATCAGTTGGGTGTTCTTCCAAAAATCTCTATCTCAATTGTAGTTTTCACAAGTAATGAAATTCTAAAAGTATCATTTGATAAGTGAGTAGTGACCTTATGATAAATGTATCTGTTGTAAATTGTACTAGTTGGGGGTTCTGGGCTGAATGCTTGGCGTGTAGTGATAAATGTATTAGTTGTAATTTGTATCAGTTGGGTGTTTTTACAAAAATCTCTGTATCAGTTGTAATTTTCTGGCATCATGTTCTGTTTTGATTTTTCATTGAAGAGAGAGAGAGAGAGAGGGGTTGCTTGTTTTAAGGGATACGCCAGTTTTGAAAAATCTTTGGAAATCAAACTTTAAGATTCTAAATTAGGAGAGATAATCTCTTTAATAGAGGTATATTAGCCATAATAAAATAATTTTAAATCTGATGAGACCTAATCTATTAAAAAAAAGTGCTGAGACTAATCCTCTTATGATATCCAAAAAAAAGACTAATTTTTAAATTTCTCTAAAAAGAAAAATTGTATATTAAATTAAAATTTATAATATTAAATAAATATATTATTTTTATACATTTTAAATAAATTCAAATTGTGCATGCATCGCGTGTGTCTCATCCACTAGGGTGTTGTACAAAATAGTTATAAAAAATAGAAATAAAAATAAAACCTGCAAATGTGCAGGTGGCGGGACTTGGAAGTTGAACTTGAAACTACCCATGAGGCCATCATCACAACAGTTGCCCACGTTGGGCACAAAAGTTGAATTGTTGGACAGCTCTATTTTCACGTTTTTTTTTTTTATTTTTAACATTTCTGTATAAGTATTAGAACAGTGTATTATCTTATCAAAGGGACGAGAGGGAATTTAAAGAACCATTTCAGGGAAGAAAAAAATAGGCAACTTTTGAGAGGCATTCGGGTAAAAGAAAAATAGAGGGAGATGGAAAAATAAAAAATCGGAGAAAGCAGAATCAAGAAGGCAGAGAGCATGTGGAAGAGCAAACAAGATCAAAGCATTTGGGTCTTTCTTTTCTCTGTCTCTCTCCCCCTTCTTTCTCAAAATAAATTTTGTTTTGTGGATTCTAAATCTAGAACAAAAAAAAAATATTAATTTTGTCAAAATCTCCCGTATAGTTCAGGCAGTTAAAAAAGAAAGAAACGTATTTTAGTGTGTTTTCTGCCACTAATAATAAAAAAAAATGATTTGGGTGTACTTCCTTTGGAACGGACCCAAATATTTTTTTTAAACAAAATAAAGGGGTTTAGATATCTCAAAATTCTCAAAACAAATATATATTTTGTTGTTGCCACTACAATAGCAACATTATATTTAAAATGATGATTTGAGTGTACATCTTCGGATCAGACCCACAATAAAAATATAATTTTGATCATTCTCCAAAAAAATGGCTTTAAGCCCACTTAAAATTCTAACAACTTTCGTGCTCTCAAAAAAAAATTGGATAGCTCATTCGAGTCCTCCAAAATTGGCTTTTAAGTCCATTTAAAATTTGGACAGCCTTTGTGCTCTCCAAAAATTTGGACAACCCATTCGGGTCCTCTGCCAAATGACTTTTTAGCCCACTTAATTTTTGGACAGCATTTGTGCTATCCAAAAATTGGCTTTTTAGCGCACTTAAAATTTGAACAACCTTCGTGTTCTCTAAAAAATTGGACAGTCTATTCGGGTCCTCCACTAATAGTTTTAAGCCCACTTAAAATATGAACAATCCATTCGTATCTTCCTAAAATAGTTTTTTAGCCCACTTAAAATACGAACAGCTTTTGTGCAATCAAAAAAGGGTCTTTTTAGCTCACTTAAAATATGAACAGCTTTTGGCTCTCCAAAACTTGTAAAGAATATGTATATCAATGATGGCCCTTTAAACTAAATGTAATGAATGTATTCCCTTCTATTAATGTGAGAAATCTTCTACTTATATGTTTTGAGTTATCTAATGTATTATATAGTAAACTAGAACATGTTAACTATGATACTTTACATAGATTGGTTAACAAAAATTACTTGCCTAAATTTCATATCGATTTAGTTCATAAATGTGAAATTTGTGTAGAAGCAAACTTGCAAAAATGCTTTTTCATTCTGTTGAAAGAAGTACTGAACCTCTTGAGTTACTTGTGACTTAAAGTTTGTTCAAACTAGAGGTGGTAAAAAGTACTTTATTATGTTGATAGTTGAATGTACTAAATATTGTTATGTTTACTTGCTAAGAAGTAAGGATGAGGTCATTATCCTTATTTATAAGGTATAAAAATAAAGTTGAGAATCAACTTGGTAAGAAAATAAATTTGATTAGAAGTAATAGCGGTGATGAATACGAATCACATTTTAGTGAGTTCTTTTTTTTTGAATGACTAAACTCACACACCCATTAAACCCACACCTTGCTCCTAGCAAGACTTGAACTCCCAACCTCTATACGAATCACATTTTAGTGAGTTCTTTTTTTTTTGAATGGCTAAACTCACACACCCATTAAACCCACACTTTGCTCCTAGCAAGACTTGAACTCCCAACCTCTCATTTGGAGGCAAACACCTATACCATTGGACCAAATGCCACTTGGTACTTTTTAGTGAGTTCTGTGCTCAATATGGTATCATACACAAAACTACAACACCTTATTCACTTCAGCATAATGGTGTGGCTGCACGTAAGAATAGACCTTAAAAGAAATGATGAATGTCATGTTAATAAGTTCAAATTTATCTAAGAACTTATAGAGTTAAGCATTACTTTTTGCAAATTATATTTTCAACAAGTTACCTCACAAGAAAACAAATAAAACACCTTAATAATTATAGAATGGTCGTATACATTCCTATAAATTCTTAAAACTATGGAGGTGTTTGGACAGCTTATTCGAGTCCTCCAAAATTGGCTTTTAAGCCCACTTAAAATTTGGACAACCTTTATGCTCTCCAAAAATTTGGACAGCTCATTCGGGTCATTCGGCAAATGGCTTTTTAACCCACTTAATATTCAGACAACCTTTGTGTTCTCCAAAAATTGGCTTTTTAGCCTACATAAAATTCGGACAGTTTTCATGCTCTCTAAAAAATTGGACAACCCATTTGGATCTTTCACCAATTGCTTTAAGTCCGCTTAAAATGTGAACAACCCATTTGTGTCTACAAAAATGGTTTTTTAGCCCACTTAAAATACGGACAACTTTTGTACTATTCAAAAATGTCTTTTTTAGCTCACTTAAAATATGAACAGCCTTTAACTCTCCAAATAATGGCTTTTTAACTTAATAAAAATAAATAGACAGTTTTATACTCTCCAAATATGGCTCAATGGCCCATAAAAATTATTGACAGCTTTATGCTCTGCAAAATAATATTAAAATATAAAATTTGACATTGATTTGTCGTTAGTCTTGGAGGCTAAAATTACTTTAAATTTTTTTATGATTACAACTTATTTTTATTAAGTTCTCCATTACATTTAAATTATTAACTTTTTCAACGCGACTCAAAATATAATTGTCAACATGACATTTAAATTTCAGCAAAACTAAAACGGACAGTTTAAATTGTCAAAATTAAAATTAAAAAATTAAGTTCTTTACAGAACTACGATTGACTTGATTATAATTCGAATTTTTGCCAAAATTAGATACGTAGGCAATCTATTTAAATAGGTACAGTTACAAATCAAGTGACACTTAAATAATTAAAAATAAAAACTTACTTAAATTAGTTGGCTTAATTTTAACGCAACCTTATGCCCAGTTGAAATATGTAGTCAACCTATTTAAATAAATTGAATCACAAATCAAGTAAAACTAAAATTTTTACTTAAATAAAAAATACAAATTCACTTAAACTGGTTGACTTAATTTTAACCCAGCCTTGCGCCCGGTTCAAATATGTAGTCAACATATTTAAATAAATATAATAAAAAATAAAGTGAAACTCAAATTTTTATTTAAGTAAATTAAAAAATAAATCATTTAAATTAGTTGACTTAATTCTTACCTGCCTTTGCGCCCGGTTCAGATATTTAGTCAATTTATTTAAATAAATATAAGCACAAATTAAGTAAAAATTTAAAATTTCACTTCTTTAAATTTGAAATGTGAATCCATCAAAAATTGGTGTGGTTACGGTGCTTTGTGATTTCACTCAAGTGCAGCCACAATACTTTGTGATTTACCCAAATGAGATTTACAAATAAAATTAAATGAATTCTATACTCAATAAGTCCAAAAATAAAAATAATAAGTAAATAATTTTTTTTTGAAACTACGTTGACTTGATTTCAGTCTAGAGTTAATTTAGATTTGGATACACATGCAATCCATTCAAATGGGTATAGTCACAAAACTAAAATAAAAATAAAATTTAAAATTGGCACATGAATGGTATAAAGGAGTAAGCGTAAACCTGGCCGGGATGTGCTCTTTTTACAGTGATGCCATAATTTATAAATTCTTAAATTATTGAATGAGTCTCTAAGGTTTACCAAAATAAATAAATAAATAAATAAATTTACCTTTTCGATCTATGTTTGACTTGATTTCAGTTCAGAGTTAATCTCGACTCAAATACGTAGGCAACCCATTTAAATGAGTGCAGTTATAAAATTCGTGAACCCAAAATGTCCACTCAAATAAAATTCTAAAGTCTAAAATAATAGGCCATCTACCAATTATAAATTAGATTAAATCAAATTCAAAAATCGGATGAATTTTATACTCACCAAATCTCAAAACTAAAATTAAAATAAATTTTTGAACTACATTTGGCTTGATCTCAAATCATAGGTTTGTAGGTAGCCTAGATCATTACTTATATTCAACTCTTAAAATAAATAAATTTAAATCACCTATGTGCCTTATCAAAATAGAAGCTTGTAATAACTAAATAGTTGGAATCAAATGATGTTTTCTTTAAATAAAGAAAGTAATTAACAGATACATTCTATTTTGATTGGGTCCGACCTATATAATAAAAGCTTACTTGATGTGAGTGAAATTGCGTTAAGTAATTATATTCAATTTTTTACCTAACAACAGGAATTTAGTAAATTTTGAAAATGTAAATTTTTTTAAAAAAATAAAAATAATTATCAAACATGTTTTTATTTATAATTTACAAAAAATTTGAAAATAAAAAAAAATAATAAACATAAACGTTTATTTTGTTTTTACTTTAACTAAAGAAAGTAAAAATGTCAACTGGGCTTTGACCTTTGTATTTGTTCAAAATAAGCCCCAAATTTAGACGGAAGGATATAAAATCTAAGCCCACATTGGAATGAGTCAATGAGAACAACAAACCTTGGAGGGTGTTTGGATTGAAGCTTATGAATGAGGCTGACCCACTTGCAAAGCTTCACCAACTCTTTTATTCCTTATTGTGTTCAAATTTTTGAACCTCAAAAAGGTGTTTTTAGGAAAAGGAGCCTAAAAACTTAGCATAAATGCGATGAAATTTCAATGAGTTTCGCAGTTGAATTCAGATCTTAATTTTTACAATTTAAAATCGCCATATAATAGGGAGTTTAGTTATGTTAGGTCATCTTTAAAACTATTTCCAAGGCAAAAATACAAGTTTTGAAAATAAAAAGTATCTTTAATTTGAAATGGCATAGTAGCCGGATTTGATTTTGAAAGTGACTTTCATTTTAGTCTGCAAAAATAATAGATGTGTTCGAAAATTTAGTGTTACGAGTTGGGAATGTGTTAGGCACCCAACATCGGCCTCTCGATACCAATTTTAATCTATGTATTTAATAAATAATTTTTAATTTTTATGCATAAAAAAAATAACATGTAAAAAAATAAAATGATTATTAAAAGCAATAACATGCATGATATAGAACAGATAGACTATATTAGAATTAGAAAAGGACGATGTAAAAATAAATAAAGCATTAATATGTAAATATTTACAAAGATTTGGCTGAACTTACTTGTGCTGCCTACGCATTCTCTGATAGAAATTAGGTTAATCGTAATTCGCGTTGTCGTGCAAAGGGATTGATAAATTATTGGTAGAAAATAAGCTTTTATTATTATTATAAGAAAATGTAAAATAATTTTTATTTCCTATTAGTATAGAAAAACAAAGATCTTTTTTAATTTATTATAAGAAAATTTTATTTTTTCTATTTTTATTAGTATGAAAATATGCATTCTGTTATTTATTATAAAAAAATTTTAAGAGTTTTTTTATATTATATTAATATTGAAAATAAGTATTTTTTTTATTGATTACTAGCAATCAACCAGTGCTATGCATAAGATGAAAATAAAAAAAATATTATAAATATTATTTAAACATCTTATACCTCACAAATAAATTAAAAGTCATTTTTAAAAATAGTATAATTTAGTCAAATAAAACATACAATTTTAAATATTACTATTTTAGTAAAGAGACAACTATGAAATAGCTGGAAAATATCATTAAGCATACTGTTTTAGTTTAGCTACCTGTAATTAAAAAAATCATTGTATATAATTCTTCTAATTGCTAATCATCCATCAATAAGAAAAAATATTAAAATTTTAAAATCAAATCAAAGTTGGCACAAATAAAACAAAAGGCCATGCAATATAATATATTTTGCTGATTGACTAAAAATCCTATATAAGTTTATTTTAAATTTATAATTAAATATTTTTAATAATGTTAATAGTTTGTATATTAAAAATTCTTCTAATTTTTTTTTATCACTCAGGAAAACTTTAAAACCCCTCTCAATATTTAACTTATTCTAAATTTTTCATCTATTTTTATTATTTTTTAAAAATATTCACAATTCAGATATTTTTCTCAAGTTGATCCTCATCTCTTCTCAACTCGCGTTATACTTAGATTAGATGAGGAAAAAGTCTCATATGAGGTGTCACATTCCAAAACTCGAGGCACGTGAATTACTCATGACAACCCACCAAGATAGAACTACTCACAATGAAAACCTTTAATAAAACCCGTTTTATATTCATAATTCTCACTAAAACCATTTGAACCAAAACAATTTTTGAAATGAGAATTAAACCATTGAAAAGAAGACTCTCGGAGCTTCAATTTGAATATAAAGGGATTTCGAAACGGAGCCTAGATAAAAAGATATTTTTATTTAAATAAATAAAATTTTGAACCCAGTTTAGATTAGTCCACTCGAGTGAACTCACCACTGCTCGAGCAGTTCGCTCGAGTGAACTCACCACTGCTCGAGCGGTCAATTGGCTGAGACAAAATACCTCATCTTGGGTAATAGACAGGTCTAGTGGACTCAGGACCGCTTAAGCGGTCACTCACCTGAGAGCAAACCAGAAAAACCCTGTTTTAGAAACTCATGAACCAAACCAACACTTTTCTCAAGGAAATGAGTTCAAAGATAAAAAAATATTATCAAAAACAACATTACACCATGTAAATATAATAAAAAACTCATCCCAAAACCTTCAATGAGGATCAACAAGGATTATCGAAGATTTTATTCATTTCAAAAATATAAAGTTTATGGCTTTTAAGCCTTACATGGCCACAATAAAAAATTCACAACAAGGAGTATAGTTATATGACTTCATCCCTTCCCACTTGAATTTTCTTTTTTTTTTTTTGTACAATTCACAAAATAAACTTTGACTCATAACTTCAAAACCACCCAAAACAAAATAACCCAAAATGTGCTAATATCCTGTCATGACATGGATTCATTATCGGCACCTGAAAAATAGTTATATAAACAACGTGACCCGAGGCACAATAGAATTCTAACAATCTATACGAAACATGTTCAATATGTAATGAACAATTCTATATTAATGCCCCCAAAATTTCAATTCTTTCCCATTTCCAACCCAAAACCATAATTCATAGATCAAACATTCTCATATCAATAATTAGCTTATTATCACATATGTTGCCATCATTTACAATCCACTGAAAGGTAAGGCACCCCTACACTCTTTTACGGGATTAACCGACGGGTAGGACACCCAATCTTGCGCAAGTTTTCGATTTTTTACCGAGTAGCTATTTAAGCCCACATTAATTTCAAAACCATCTCAATATTTATAACATATCATTTCAATGATATTGGTTCCTCAATTATTTCACATGGATTTTACCTTATCACACATGTATTCACTACATGATCAACCATTAATTTCTCAAAACCATTGTAATACCTCAATTTTCACAATTATAGGTATTCGATGCCAATTCAAATTAAACCCCCATTTTTTTTTATCCAAAACAACAACGGTTTCATCCAAAAACCTAAAAACCTAATTCATGAGTAGTTTTCCTGAATTTAGTCAAAACCATAAATCCATGATTTCAAAACCCAAATTAAATTCCAATTTAATTCCACCTTTAAATATGTTATTCACAAATAATGCAATTATACCACAATCATGGGTAAAACAAAAAATTAATGCACTTTTATACTTCAATCACTGTTAGGAATTTAAGCCTCGATTTTAATTCTTTTTTATTTGGAAAATTTGTGATAAATTAATTTATATTTTATTATCTGATATTTGACACTTGATCTTTTGAAAGTATCTTTATGTATTACAGCGTAACAAGAAATAAGCAAAAAAATATTAAAAAGCTGCAGCGATGTCCAACCGCTTGACAGACTGATTAAGCGGTCTGTAATGACTCTCGGTTTCTGCACCTGTTCTGTATAGAAGTGAAATTGAAGCAAAAAGCTGCAATGCTGACAAGACCAATCGATCAGTTAATAGACCGATCGAGCGGTCTGTATGCGTGCACACTTTAATGAATAGTCAGCTACTAGGGTTTTGGGTGTATATTATAAATAGGGCAGCTAGGGTTTTATTAGTTGTGCCTCCTCATTATCTTAAAAACCCTAGCCATCAAGGAGCCTCCAAAGTTGATCAAAAAGCTCCCAAGCTAGTCAACTACTGCTTGATGATTATTTAGCTTTCGTGCATTCAAGAACATCATCAAGCCAATCAAATCTTCAACAATCATTCGGAGTTCGTGGAGTCTCTTGAGTGGATTCTCAAGGGTTCTAAGTTTGGTGATGGTTTCCGTCAGTATCTAAAGTTCGGTGGTGGATTCTAGCGACAGTCAAACACGGAGTTGGTGCATGTGAATTCGGCAGGAGTAAGCTTGCATTTGTAAGTTGTTGATTCAACGGTGGTCTGTAAGATTCTCTTGTAACTAACGTTTTTATAGTTTTTGATCTTTTTAGACCTGGATTGGTCTTGTGATTTACCCGAATTTGGGGTTTTTCACGTAAAAAATTGCTGTCTTGTGTGGTTGATTTATTTATTGTTTGTGTGATTATTTAATTATTTTGCAACATTTAACTTCTTTAGATAAATTGATTAGTGCAAATTAGTCTATAAATGAGGTTTTTCAATCACCATCATTCTCAA
>JAULJZ010079661.1:0-12727 GCA_032270985.1 Heliamphora pulchella
TCTAGATATATATATATATATATATATATATATATATATAGAGAGAGAGAGAGAGAGAGAGAGAGAGAGAGAGAGATTGTGAGTTCGTAAGTGTTTTTCAATGTTTGAGAGAAAAAGAAGGAAGAAAGGAGAGAGAAGGAGAAGGATCAAATGAGGAGCTAGGAGATCTTTCAAAGCTAAGTCTTAGTCTACCACCCACTATCATCTAATCTTTCTAAGGTAAGTAAACACTTCAAAACTGTCTGATTAGATCCACCTCAAACTCCCTCAATCCATCTCAGAAAATGGAATAAGAAAAAAAAATCAAACTATGGAACAAAAAGGCTTTATGATCGGAGATTACGGACAGTTCATACTTTTTCTATTTTGAGATGTGTGTACATATTGAAATCCTTGAATTTTATGATTTATATGAGTTTTGGAACATTGATATATAAGTGAATAATACATTCATGCAAAAAACAAAATGTATCAAATCTTGACATACAAAGTGGTAGGTGGCTAGAATAAAGTAGGCCTGAGATTTGAGATTTTTGAGCTCTTTGCCCCGATTTTTAAAAAATCATAACTAAATATAAAAAAATGATCTGAGTGTATTCTTTATGTCTACACCAAGATTTGTATGTTATCTTTCACCTAAAATTTGTTTGAACTAAGTTAAGTTAGTCGAACTCGAGATATAGCCTTTCTATCAAAATGTGTCAGTTTCAGACCAGTTTGTGTTGAAAACCAATAACCCCATTTTCAAACGTGATCTAGGCTTATGTGAAAACATGAAAGTTGAATCCAACATATTTATCTAGCCACCCACCAAAGCTGAGCCTAAGATATTGAGTTTTGAATAGTCAAATCATCTCTGAAAGTCACTTTTGAGATTCAGTGAATAACAGAACCCTCTGTCACACATTTTTGTGCAATCTAAAACCCCTATTTTTAGTGACTTCTTCAAAAGTGGTTTTCATGAAAAATTTTGGCAACATATTAATCTAGTTATTTTCCAAAAATTAAATTCAAAAACCCCTGGTTGATCTCCCAAATTATTTTTGAACTCTCTGTTAAAAACTAATTCTACTATGTGTTTAACGCCGCCTAAACACATTTTTATTAAATGGATTAGTTCTCTAATTTTTTATAAATAACTACCCTAAGAACTATTCATGAGACTTATAGGGAACATGTCAAACTAAAACATATCCAAGATGTAGCTCAATAAGACCTGAATTGATACTCCAAAACTGAGACCAACTGAGACCCTTTTTCTGTAAAATTTCTGTATAGTGCTGAACCATTTCACTTGTGAGAATTAAATCACCTAGTTGCATTAAGATTGAACCTTAGTGTTCAATATAAATGTTGTAGAGATTATTTTTATTTAAATTTTGAAAAAAACCCTGATCCTAAATCCAAGTCTAAATACCTCAAAATGCTGCCAAAGTTTACAAATAAGTGATTGAAAGTTGGCTTGTGAATTGTTAAGTGTATAGTGAAGCATGCCTATGTTGTGTGACTTGATTTACATGTTTTATTTGATTTAAATTAGGTGACTAATGATTTAATGTAAATATATGTTGATAAATGACCATGCTATGAGATTAGAACCATGTTTTGAAAGTTATACCCTATGCTTTGAATTGTTGTACCTTGTGCTTTGAGTACTTGTACCTTATGCTTTATAGGCTTGTACCTCATGCTATGTTGGGTTGTACATCTT
Organism: Heliamphora pulchella; assembly: GCA_032270985.1. Lineage (NCBI taxonomy): Eukaryota > Viridiplantae > Streptophyta > Magnoliopsida > Ericales > Sarraceniaceae > Heliamphora > Heliamphora pulchella. The sequence goes on from JAULJZ010079661.1 coordinate 1,712, forward strand.
GCCATGCTTAGATACATACCATGTTATTGTTAGTTGTACTTTGGGATGTATGTTGTAATACCATGAGTATTGTCATATCGCATTCAAACCATGTTGGGATCCATCTTGTACGAGTTCGTACTCTTATATTATCATGAGAATGGAAATGTTTTGGGATGAATTCCCCAGTATATGGAAAATTATTTTGGGCCATGTTTGTCCTGAACCGTGTTACGTCTTGAGTCGTGTCACGTTTTGAGTCTTACAACCATTATATACCACTATGATCTGGAACGTTGGCGTATGGGAACCTAACCTACGGGAACATAATGGTGCCATTCAGATTATTGTGTTTGGTATGTTAAGTTTGGGTCATGTATGTCCTGAGCTGTGTTACATCCTGAGCCGTATTATGTCTTGAGCTAAACAACAACTATATGCTACTGTGATTGGGAACGTTGACGTATGGTAACCTAACGTACGGGAACGTAATGGTGTCACTCAAATTTGATTGGTTGATTTATAGTCAGTTTGGTCACATACATTTGTAATGCACTCATCATCACATGCATGATTAGTTGTTTTATACTTACCTGCCTACTGTATTATATCTTTCAAATTTGGTTGTCTCCTTGGCACATACGTGTTCTAAGTGTTGTATGAGATGCATTTTGGTGATTTTGTGCCATGAGATTTGGTAGAGAGTTTGGAGTGTTTTTTTCTAGACTTTAGCTCATTGCTTCATGCTTTAGGTGAAGAGGAAGGAGATTTATACAAAGAAGAATACAATGACCAGGGTGAGTTTACAGGGCAAGCGAATCCAGATGACGCGTGATGAAGAATCAAGTCTTATTTTTGTTCTTTTTGTTCAATTTTCGCAAGTTTATTGTAATTTTGTAATTTCTTGTGAAACTCTAAACGCTTAAGTATTTTGGGTCAGCACTAAACTCTTAATGATGTAATACTTACAATGCATATCTATGAATGATGGCTAGAATATCCCTTTTATCTATATTGATGTATATCCCTTTTTTCACTGTTAGTATTAGAGTCTAGGTTTAGTGAATCTTTACACCTTGGGGTATGGAAAACCATGCGTTTTGTCGCATAGAAGCTCTGTAGGATGCGTTATATTAATTATTACTATTATCTATATATTATAAGAACTAAAATATGCTATGTTTAAGTCTTATAGCAAGTCATATTAGGACGCTACCTGGTTCAAAAGCAGCAGGGAATCTATATGCAAAGGACGAAAAGGTACATCAAGATAGAAGACCGAAGATTCATGTAACGAGTTATCTTATTTTAAGGGGGGTAGAATGGAGTACGCACTAGGAAATGTTTCAGATATTATATGGAGAGTCATCGTTGGAACCCCACAACTTCATCTTTATAAGTTCCTTTCTCATTTATCTGAAGCCTTTGCATTAACTTTTGTATCCAGTTGAAGTTCTTTGCGTATCATTCCTTCCAATATCATCAGTCCTCCGCAATACCATCCAGTATCGTTTGTCAGTAACCCTTTAGCACCCAAGTCTCGTTGATAACCCTATTGGAAATTTCATCTTAGAAAATACCCTTATGTTCGAGTTTTCATTCTTGAGCAATGTCTAGACGATGACCAATATTCGGGCTTGATTCTCCATCAATTCAAGCCATCATCCTTGAGCTAACTCTTCTTTTGTAGAGCTCGACAACAATTCTCTTTTAATTGCCTGTTTCAAACATTCAACACTGATAAAATCTTTTGCCATCGTTCATTTTCTCTCGATCCTGGTACCACAATCTATTGCAGTGATTTTGTGAATTCTTTGTACACTCTTAAAATCTTTATTAGGGAAGTAAACTTGGATGCTTGAGTTGAAGTACATTAGGCCGACGTAACTTCAAGATAAACATCTAGTTTGGCTACCGATCACTCGTCATCCTTCTGTCAAGATCTGATTGTAGTCGATTGGTCCTGAGAACATTCCTTTAAGTATTGTTTAGTTGTCATTGGTCCCTCATCTCACGTGTGTTTAATCCTGAAATGATCTGTCAAATCGGGTTAATGGTGATTGCTCTAACCATGACCTTTTGCCATTTCCCAATCCATCTTTTGAACCATTTGGGAATTTTTGCCATTGAATATCGGTAAATGACTTATTTGGCTTTTCTTAGCTGCATGAGCCCCAGCTATATTTGGTGTAGTCTAGTACGTTATTTGAATCCTTGGCTAAATGCCCGACCACTCGCAGTCTTATGTCATTTTCCTTGGGACTTCTAAATTTGAACTAACCATCCTCATTGAACCTGATGCATGTTTTTATGAGCCTCAATCTATCCTTAGTTGACCTTCAAAACCTAACCCAGTAGACCTATGAGTAACGATAGTCATCAGAATATTACGTCATTATGGATTAGCGCTTTCATGGGAAACTCAAATGACGCAAGTCTTGAAGAGGACCTCCTAGGGCATCTTCTAATGATGAAGCAGACCCTTTCTTGTTGTTACATCCTAGAATGTCTGCCAAAGTTTGCGTTTAACAAGTTTTGAAGATCAAGACCCCCAAATGCAAGAACTACTAAGTGAGGGCTTATGCAATAGACTACATCTCTATCAAAGATCTACGCATAGGTTCCTATTGCCATCACTAACAAAGCTTGCATGGGACCCGTAGGAGTGTGGCATGTGGAAGTGCAATGGAAATGCTATGGAACTCTAGAAGTGACTGGGACTTCGAGGTCAAAGTCCGATGGTTTTATCCATACCTATTCTGGTTAGGCTCCTATGTGTTATGTACCTCTCTCTTTGTAATCGTTCCAAGAAAAACTTGTCTTCTCAACTAGTTATGTACTTAATTTAACTCCATATGATTCCAAAACTTAAAGATAATCAAGACTTTAAAAACATAACCCACAAATCGTAACACCTTTCCACTTTATTGTAGATGGCAGGTAGACGACCTAACCATCAATGGCCAACAAATGGACCCGTTGACGAAGTGTCAGGGCTAGCCTAGGTTATGCATGAGCTTGAGTTGCTCTAGCAGCACACCTACTAGAAGAAGAGGTTGACTACTAGTGGTTTATGATTAACAACACCCAAGATGTAGTAGCTCTAATTTGGAATCAGTTTGAAGAATTATTTTTGAAAAAGTACTTCCTTGCTCCTTTTCGACAGGAATAGGTCAGAGAGTTTTTGAGCTAAAACAAGGATCTATTTTGGTAACCCAGTACGTCAACCACTTTGAAGAGTTAAGCCGATTCGTCGTGACCATCATACCTGATGAAGAATCAAGGGCATAGAAGGTCAAGTGGGGCCTAGAACCCACTATCCAGACTAGAGTCATCTGCTTTTAGCTTCTGACTTACATGCAAGTAGTACAAGAAGCTCTATTGGCAGTGACAGACATAGCTAACTCTAGAAAGATTTAGAGTTAGAGAAAGGAGAATACTAGTCACAGAGGACCATTAAGGAACAATAGGGAATTTGTTCACAAAAGGTCGTACCACTTGGCCGACAGCCCAAGGCAAGCAATGGGCCAACCTACAAAGGTAAGGGTCTACTAAGAATGCGATCAACCAGGGAATAAAAGTCATAATATCTGCATCTATAACAAGGGAACTTGGGAAATGAACAGCAGCAATTGAAATAATCGCAACCTCAATCGGAAGGGTACCAATAACCTATCCAAGCTGCTAGGCTTATTTTCAATCAGCAGAATGGGAGAGGAAGACAACCCTTCAATGGGAACCAAAGGCTTTAAGAGGGTTCTAACAACAGAGCAAGGGTGAGAAATGCCAAGAATAGCAATGGGAACCAACTAGTGGGAGAACGAATCTTTGCTTTACAAAAGGATGAGATGGAGGATACTCAAGTCAAACAAGGTATGTTCATGTTATTCAATACCTTAGTGAAAGTATTGTTTGATTTTGGAGCATCCAATGCTTTCATATCCTTGGCCTATATGCAATCTTTGCTCTTGGAACCCGAAGTGTTAGATCAAACTCTAAGCGTCGTTACACCCTTAAAAAATCACACGCGAGTAGACTCTGTTTGTAGAACGTGCATGTTGAGAGTAACTAACACCCTTATGTCATGCGATGTCTGAGTCATGGATTTTAACAGTTACGATAGGATTCTTAGTATGGATTGGATCTCTGAACATTAAGCCATCATCGATTGCTAACAGAAGAAGATTTAGGCGCAAGCAGAAGATGGAACCATCGTACGAATTCAAGGAGAACAACGTGAAACCCTGATCCTGAGTAACGCGAAGGTGTGTAGATCAAGTAATTTTATTAGAAGATTAGCTTGCATGCTCACCAATACGAACGCACTATTAGCCACCGAGTTACCACAGGTTATAGGTGAACACGAGGATGTATTTCCAGAGGAATTTCCCAAACTTCCACCGCATTAAGGGATCGAGTTTTAGATTGAACTCTAGCTAGGCACCGCACCGATTTCGATCGCAGTACACAGGATGGCTCCCGCCGAATTGAAAAGAGTTGAAGGATCAACTTTAGGAGTTGCTCAGCAAAGGTTTTATTCACTAGAGCACGTCGCTGTGGGGAGCACCGGCACTGTTCGCCAAGAAGAAGGACATGACTTTACGGCTCTGCATAGACTATCGGCAACTGAATAACATGATGATCAAGAATCGATATACAATGACCATTTTAATTAACCTCGAGGAGAGGCCAGTAAAAATTTGAGATCACCGAAGTAAGATACTCTAAGAGAAAAAGTATTCTGTTAACAAAAGCTCTATGGTAGCACCATGGAAATGTGAAAGCCAACTTGAGAATGAGAAGGCGTAACACCAGTAGATCTGTAACACCCCGGTACAGATCCTAGTTGTAGCAATTCGGTTTATAACGACCAGTGTAGCGATCCAACCCAAATCGTAGCATTAGCGACGGTTAGTTGACAAGATTTTAGGTCGCTAGAAAGATGGTAACCCTAACTCGGCCCAAAAACCCTAAAGAGATCAAATGCTCAGAGACAAAACTCTAATTCTTAGAGAAGACTCCTAACATCCTAAATTAAGTAAATAACATGGAATATTAGATTAAAAATTAAAAATTCTCATAATTAGGATAAAATGACCATTTTGCCCCTAGAATCGCAAAAAATTTTAAAATCTAAAATTTGACACATAGACACCTTAAATTAGATATTTAAATATAATTAAATAATAAAAGACAAAATAACATCAAAAATGACAAAAATGCCCTTAGTGGCCGGCCACATTGAGTTTGTGCCCAAAAAGTGACTTTTTGCCTTTTTAAGCTTAAAAATGAGAAAAAGTTATATAAATTAAAAATTATTATGACCCAAGACTTTTTATATAAGTAATATACATAATAATATAAAGTCCCATCACGACATTGACAATAAGTCCTGAGGTGGTAATAATATAAAGTCCCATCACGGCAATGACAATAAGTCCATACAAGTAATAAAAATAAATCCTAAAGTGGAACTCCTATTTTTATTTCCTAATACAAGTCGGGTTGGCCATCTGCATTACATTCATCTGCATCATGCACTTGCACAATTGTTCTTATATATGCTTTCCCTGTTGAAAAAGTTAAATTGTCTATCTCTTTGACCTTAAATTATATTGGATATTATACGATATGTATTGTAGGATATTTTGTTGTGAGTTTGTTAGACGGTTTAGAGAATTTTCTTATGGGCTTTGGCTCATGGCATTCGTGCCACAGGTGAGTGTGATGAGTTCTTTGAGAAAGTCGCCCTTGAAGAAGAAGACCGAATTGAAGAATAGAGTGAGTGGCAGGAGCCAGCGGACCCCGACAATGCTAACTGAAGCATTGGGTTTTTACCTTTTGTTCTTTTTGTTTGATTTCCACGAGCGTATTATACATTTTTGTTAAATTCGTTGGAGAAACTGTAATCGTTATGTACTTTTAATCAATTTCAAACTTTTAATGATGTACTATTTATGATATTTAAATATGAATAAATGGCTAGAATATTCCCCTTACCTATACACTTATGTATGTCCCGATGTGCCCAGAGGACAAGGTATCACAGTTGGTATCAGAGTCTAGGTTTAGTGAACCTTTAGGCCTTGGGTTGTGGAAAATCATGCGTTTTATCGCATAAAAGCTTTGTAGGGTGCATTGTATTAATTATTGTTTTCATTTATACAATATAAGAACTAAAATTTGCTGTGTCTAAGTCTTATAGCGAGTCGTGTTAGGATGTTACTGGGATCAGAAGCTACAAGGAATCCACATGCAAAGGACGAGTAAAAGCATCGAGATCGAAGATTGGAGATTCATGCGACAAGTTCTTTTATTTTAAGGGGGGTATATGGGAGTACGCACTAGGAGAAGTTTTAGATATTACTTTGAAAGCCACCGTTAGAACCCCGCAACTCAATCCTTATAAGTTCTTTTCTCATTTACCCAAGTCTTTCAGTTAAATTTTGTATCTATCTGAAGTTCTTTGTGTATCATTCCTTCTTATATCCTCAATCCTTAACAATACCGTTAAGTATCATTCGTCGTTAACCCTTATGCACGCAGGTCTTGTTGATAATCATATCAGAAATCTAATCGTAGAAAATATCTTTATCCTCAAATTTTCACGCTTCATTGATGATCGGTATTTGTATTTGATTCTCTTCTGATTCAAGTCAACCTCCTTGAACTAACTCATCTTCTATAGAACTCGATATCAATTCTTTGTTAATTATCCATTCCAAACATTCAACATTGATAAAATCTTTGCCATCGTTCATCTTCTCTCGATTCTGAAACCGTAATCTGTTGCAGTGACCTTGTAAATTCTTTTGTACACTCTTGAAATCATTATCAGGGGAGTAGACTTGGATACTTGAATTAAAGTACGTTAGGCTGACGTAACTTCAGTGCACTTATCTAGATCAGCTACCCATTGCTTAACATCTCCTTTTTCATAATTTAATTGTACTGGGTTAGTTCCAAGGACATTTGTTTAGGTATTGTTCAATGTCCTCTTCTTGCTTCACCTACATTTGAACCCCAAATAATCATTCAATTTGTGTCAACGGTGACTGCCTTAACCGTGACCATTTGACCTCATCGGACCTATCTTTTGATCCATTTGGGAATCTTCCACTGAATCTCAGTAAAGAATTTGTTCACCTTCCCTAAGCCATTCTAAACCCCAGCCACGTACCATGCAGTCGAAATCCTCGGCTAAACGTTTGACCACTTGTCGCCCAAGTAGCCTCCACTAAGACCTAGATTGATGAGAAATTTATTAGAGTTTAGCACTTTCACGAGAAACTTCGGTCGTGACATCGTTAAAAGAACCACCTAGCACATCATCGAGTCGCGAAGCAGATCTCTACCTGGAGTTAAGGCACAGAATGCCAGCTAGCGTTCGTGCTTAACGTATTTTGAAGATCAATAACCTCGACTACAAGAACTACTAAGTAAGGGCTCATACAACATCTCTAATGGAGACTACACAAAAGTTCCTATCGCCATCACCAATAAAGCTCGCAAGGGACCCATAGGAGTGTGGCACGTGGAAGTACAATGGAAACGTTACGGAACCTGGAAATAACGTGGGACTAAGTGATCAAAATTCGATAGTTTTATTCATACCTATTCTGATTGAGCCCCCATGTGTTATGTACCTCGCTCTTTGTAATCATTGTTTGTACTCGAACTCGAATGATAAGAAATACAAATGAATAAGTCTTAAATTAACTCCACGAGATTCTAAAACTAAAAAATAATTAAGACCTTAAAAGGAAGACTCACCAGCCACAACACTTTTCCTCTTTATTTAGATGGCAAGTAGACGACCTAACCATCAACCACCAGCAGATGAACCTATAAACGAAGAAGCACTAGGGTTAACCCAGGTCTTGCGTCAGCTTGGCACCAGCATTAACAGTCCTCACATCCGAGATAGGGTGTGGTTCCTATCAGAACTTATAACACAACGAGCCCCTGCATTTAAGGGAGGAGCTGAACCAAGAGTAGCCGAAGAATGGCTGAGAGCTATCAAGAAATTATTTAACTCCATGGGAGTGCAAACCAATGCCGATCGAGTAGCTTTAGTAGCACACCTAGGGGAAGGAGAAGCCGACTACTGGTGGTCTATGACAGACAACACCCAAGAAATGGCAACTCTGACTTGGAATTAGATTGAAGAAATATTTTTGAAAAAGTACTTTCCATCTCCCTACTGATAAGGACAAGTCAGAGAATTTTTGGAGTAAAACAAGGATCTATGTTAGTAGCCCATTACGTCAATCGCTTTGAAGAGCTAAGCCAATTCACCGCAACCCTCATACCCAACGAAGAATCAAGGGCACAGAAGATTGAGTGGGGCTTAGAACCCTTTATCCGATCTAGAGTCATCTACTTACAGCTGTCGACTTACACTCAAGTAGTACAAGCAACCCTATTGGCGAAAACAGACTTAGCTAACTCTAGAACGATTTAGAACCAGAAGAAAGGAAACACCAGCTCTGGAGGACCAGTAAAAGGCAACTGAGTGTTTGTTCCAAGGAAGCCATATCAACAGGAGAATAGACAAGAGCAGCGAAGGGACTCCTCTACCAAATTTATAGTCTACTTTAAATGTCACCAACCAGGACATAAGAGGTCTGAGTGCCCGCGCCTAAGACATAGGACTCTGAACAACCACTCCCAGTAGTGGAGGCAACCCCAGAACCAACCACTAAAGTACCCGCAGCCAGTTCAAGTCACCCGACTAGCAACTAACCAATGAAATAGGAGGGAAAGGCCACCGCTTAACAAAAACCAGAGGCCCCAGGGAGGACGCATATTTGCTCTACAAAGGGAGGAAGTAGAAGGAACCCAAGTTATGCAAGGTATGTTCGTGCTACTCAATACATTAGTGAAAGTGTTGTTTGATTCTGGAGCATCCCATTTTTTTCATATCTTTAGCATGTAGGAAATCTCTGTTCATAAAACCCAAAGTGTTAGATCAAACTCTAAGCATCGATACACCGTTAGAATATCACACGCAAGTGGACTTTATTTATACAGCGTGCATGTTGAGAGTACCAACACCCTTATGACATTCGACCTGCGAATCAGGCATTTTAACAAATACGACGTGATTCTGAAAATAGACTAGCTCCCTGGACATCACATTATCATAGATTGCCAATAAGAGAAGATATGGGCACAAGTAGAGAATAACACTATTGTACGGATTCAAGAAAAATGACATGAAACCCTTACATCGAGTAACCCGAAGGTGTGTAGATCAAGTAACTTCAATGTAAGATCAGCTTACATGCTTGGCGATACAAATGCCCTGGCAACAACCGAGTTACCACAAGTTGTGTGTGAATACAAGGACGTAATTTTGAGGAGAGGTCAATAGAGACCCAAGGCTAGGTACTCTGGAGGAAAAGCGATTCTATTAATAGAAGCTCTAGGACAGCACCAAGGAAGTAAGAAAGTCAAGACGAGAAGGTACAATGCTAGTAAATCATCCCCAACCATTCACACGATCAAGCACGATACGAAATTTGTTTAAGGGGGTAGTTTGTAACACCTCGGTACAGACCCTAGTTGTAGCAACTCAGTTTATAACGACCAGTGTAGCGATCCAACCCAAACCCTAGCATTGGCGACGGCTAGTTGACAAAATCTTAGGTCGCTAGAAGGATGGTAACCCTAACTCGGCCCAAAAACCCTAATGCGATTCGAAAATGCAAAAGAGATCAAATACTCAGAGGCAAAACCCTAATATATAGAGAAAACTCCTAACATCCTAAATTAAGTAAATAACATGAAATATTAGATTAAAAATAAAAAATTCTCATAATTAAGGTAAAATGACCATTTGGCCCCTAGTACAGCAAAAAGTTTTAAAAGTCTTAAATTTGACGCATGGGTACCCTAAATCAGATATTTAAATATAATTAAGTAATAAAAGACAGAATAATATCAAAAATAACAAAAATACCCTTAGTAGCGAGCCACATTGGAGTTTGTGCTCAAAAAGTGACTTTTTTGCCTTTTTAAGCTTAAAAATGAAAAAAAGTTGTATAAATTAAGAATTATTATTAGCCAAGACTTTTTATACAAGTAATATACATAATAATATAAAGTCCCATCATGGCGCTGGCAATAAGTCCCTGAGGCGGTAATGACAATAAGTCCATTCATGGCGATGACAATATGTCCTTGAGGCGGCAATAATGATAATAAGTCCATACAAGTAATAGAAATAAGTCCTAAAGTGAAACTCCTATTTTTATTTCTAGATACAAGTTGGGTTGGGCATCTGCATTGCATTCATCTGCATCATGCACTCACACAATTGTTCTTATATATGCTTACCCTGTTGAAAAAGTTAAGTTGTTTGTCTCCTTGGCCTTAAATTGTATTGGGTATTATACGATATGTATTGTATGATATTTTGTTGTGAGTTTGTTAGACGATTTAGGGAATTTGCTTCTAGACTTTGGCTGATGGCATTCGTGCCACAGGTGAGTGTGATAAGTTCTTTGAGAAAGTCGCCCTCGAAGAAGAAGGTGGAATTGAATAACAGAGTGAGTGTCAGGAGCTAGCGGACCCTGACAATGCTAGCTAAAGAATTAAGTTTTTACATTTTGTTCTTTTAATTCGGTTTCCACCAGCATATGGTAAATTTTTGTTGAATCCGTTGGAGAAACTGTGATCGTTATCTATTTTTAATCAGTTTCAAACTCTTAATGATGTACTATTTATGATATTTAAATATAAATGAATGGTTAGAATATTCCCCTTACCTATACTTATGTATGTTCCGACATGCCCGAAGGACGGGGCGTCACAAGATCATCCACAACCTTTCACATGAAAAAGTATGGGTTAAAATTTCTTTTAAGGGGATTAGATTGTAACGACCCGGTTCAAACCTTAGTATTAGCAGTCATTAACCCATGAGATCTTAGGTTGCTAAAAGGGTAGGAAACCTTTGTTCAACCAAAAACCCTAATTCGATCCAGAAAATCCTAAAGACTTAATACTCAAGAGGCAAAACCCTAATACCCA
>JAULJZ010079672.1:0-59247 GCA_032270985.1 Heliamphora pulchella
GAGTTCGTGCAATACATGATAATACGAGATGTGGATCAATTCATATAGTCAGTATAGAATCGATCATCCCATTGATCTTGCTCAATACACTCCAAGTGTACTAACACATCGAGCTCGAACATCGAATTTCTAAAACCTAAATTCGATCCGTTCGACCTAGCCAAGACCAACTACTATAACGATATACTACAATCGTACCAATGGAATGTCCGGGTCTATTACGATTGTGAGCTTACCTGTATAATCTGTCAGAACCTTTGACCCGATCTTCCATACAACACGCACCGAGTCAAATACTGGATAGAATACGCGAACTAAGCATTCATACATCACAAATGTAAATATGAAACTATAAATGCAAAACCATCTCAAATGTTTCTCATTAATATGCTAGGGATTCAGAATAAAATACATAAAAGCATGACTTTTCAGTATACATTCCCAACAACGGTCCTTCGGTGCAAGTCCGTAAAGAGTTATTCGATAGGGTTACGGTCCCTCGGTGAAAGTCTGTAAAGATGCATAGACGGGGGCTACGGTCCATTGGTGAAAATCCAAGAAGATACATGGATTGCATGAATTGCATTATGGGATGGATAGACCAGTTTTCGAATTGTTTTAACAGTCGTGTGAATCGTGATCTAAAAACCTTTTTTAACTGTATTCAAGGCTCCTGTGAGTGAGTCAAAACATGGTTTGTATCCTCGCTTTCTCTTGCATGTGAAATTGTTTTCAAGGGTTGAAAGAGAGTCTAAACCTGCACTTCGATTTTCTTAGCATGTTTTGTTTATATTGCATACTTGTCTAGTTTTTGCTGAGCTTTGGCTCACGATGTGGGATAAAATATTTTCAATTACCGGCCACGCTGGTTGATCTGGAGGTGCTGGAGAGGCGGAAGTGTTATAGTCTTCCTTTTTGTTTCTTTTGGTTTAATATATGTATTCTCGGCATTGGAACCTTGTATTGTAAGCCGTTTGGCATTTATATACAATGCATGTATGGCTTATTTTGAGAGTGTATCCTCGGGTTGGGTATTATGTACGTTTATTTGTGGTGCTTCACGTGACACAAAGTTTGGGGCGTGTTAGATTGGTATCAGAGTTCTGAGTTCAAATACCTATGAGCTGTGGGAAGAGGGTGTATCCTGTGAGAGGTTGATTGCTTGTGCTTGACTGCATGTGTTTAGATGTTTTGATAACATGAACGTGTTAGCATGCGGGTCATACGTGAATGATGTGTATATGTGAGCATGGGGATTGAACTATGGGATTGATTAGTCCTGCCTTTGGGCATTTGGGTAAACAAACTTGGGAGCCAAGCTAGAAACGCATTTAGCTGACGTGATTTCTAGCAGGGAGTCTGAGTAGGTTATCCAGATTGACGCGTCATTCTTGTCGGTTCTCCTCGGTATGTGGGGTTTGTTTAGCATGAACCTATGTGCTTATGTGTTAGCGTGCTTATGTGGTTTATGCTATGTGCTGCATCTCATGTTCTGTCCTTTTAATATAGACATGATGTTTGCTCAGAGAGGGTGAGGCCATGTTCGAGTTTGTGACCATGGGTTTGGAGTTGGTGGTGGACTCCGTGGGTGGTGTGCTGTGTTGAGACAGCAGGTGGTGAGGATGTGAGGTTGAGACGGGTCGTAGATCCCAAGTCTTTGAGATAGTTGGCTATTATTTAGGATGCCTGACCTTGTTTGACTATATACTGGGAATGGTTTGGCTGACCATCTTGTATGTCGTGTCGATTGTGATCAACGGTTGGTTATCGTTTGACCATGGGATGAATTTCGGGGACAAAATTCCTTTAAGGGGGGTAGAGTTGTGAGATCCTGACCCATTTTTTTTTTGGTATTTTTCGACGCGCGATTGGTGTTTTCATCGCTGCATGTTTTTACGAGTTTAGATGCATGATCGGAGTTAGATATGCATGCGGGGCAGGTTTCCGAGGCCATGGGGTGTTACGAAGCAAATTTTAAAAAATTTCAAAAAAATGATATTTTAGAGGCCTATAAATATCTAGAGTTAGATATTTTCGAAAGATATTTTTAAAACTTCTCCGCTAAGTTTTCTCCTTTTTCTCTCTGCCTTCTATCTAAGTTCTCGGCAACTTGGTACTCGGTTTTCGACGATCAGACTGTGGATTCTTAGTATCGGCATCGAGTGCTACGCAACCATCTGGTCAGATTTTTATTTTGGCAAAGCTTAATTTTGCACGTGGTTCGAGGTATCAAATTTTTAACTCAACGAGGTAGGATCCTAGACTCTCATGTCTTATACAGGTGCTACGTGTAATCGTGTGCATTTTTAACGGTTAAATTGCTGTAGATCTGGCTTTGTTTCAAGAAAAATTGGGTTTTGGTTTCAAAAGGGGTTTTGTGTTGATTTCGGTAGATGGAATCGGGTTTTGAAGCTTTTTATTCGGTAGATCTTGAGGTTTTGGGCTCGTATATGTCCGTGGGTGTTTATTATATGCGAATCGGTAGGTTTATGAGTGTTTTGAAGCGTCATAGTGCGTGTTGCAGAGTTTGGAGGCTTAGAACTCCAAGAACAGGAAAATCTAGGTTTTTCTCGGGTGGTTGCTCGCTCGAGCGCCCTATGTATGCTCGAACGGACTGGCTGCGTAGGGCCGTTTTGTTTTAATGTTATCTCCCTCAGCCAGACTCGGAATTAGGTCATTCATTTACTCAAATTGATGCCCCGGAAGTCCTCTTTCCAATGACACCTCTCTCACCTCAAAATTATTTTTGTAGAAAAAGTTATGATCAAAAGAGTGAAGGTATGCCAAGATTTCCAAACCATTTCCTCCCGTTTTTGGCCGAATGTTTGGGAAAGGTTATTTTTCATCCTTGTTGACCCTTTTGACCAAATTCTGCGTTCCGTGGGACGTTGTGGTGTTCTTGTAGGCATCGTGGGTTTGTGTTGGGCGTTAGTGTTTTGGTGGTTGGGTTTTGGTTTTCGATTGGCGTCCTATGGTATTCAATTGATTAATTTAAGGGAATTAGTCGATTCAAATACCTGTGGATGCTTTTTGGGGTTCAGTTTATCGTGTGGTGGCTTCGGGGGTCATGTTGTGGCCTCGGGTTGTTGTGTGTGTGGTGTTTAGTGCATTATTGCGTGCGGGGGTTTAGTTTTGTTTCTTGGTTTGGGGTTTTCTCCCAATGTTGACCGCTCGAGCAGTGGTCGTGCGCTCGAGCGGGCTGGTGGCAGAGTGTTGGGTCGGTTGGTGACCGCTCGAGTGGTGGTTGAGCGCTCGAGCGGTGGAGTGATAGAGATGTATGTCGGTAGGGGACCGCTCAAGCAGTGGTTGAACGCTCGAGCGGGGTTGTGGCTGTGTCCTATGTCGGTTCAGGATCGCTTGAGTGGTGTTGGCCTTTGGGTTAGGCTTGGTTTTGTAGGTTGTTGGTTGTCCATGTGAGTGGATGTCAGGTTTTGACGGGTAGCGTCATGTTATGAAGTTATATGGCTGTGTACGTCTATAACTGGCAGTGTGCATTTATAACTCTAGTTTATTTATACATGGGTTATGTAATGTGATTTACATGATTTTTCGATAACGTTATGTGTAACGTGATTTTGATACGTAGTGATAGTACGTGGTTTTGTATAGTTAAATCCTGATTAGGTTATACATAATTGTATGGAATGAGATAGATGGTTATGTTAGTTCTGGCTGACGGTGATTACGTTAGGGTTACGACCCTTCAAATAATGTTCGAGAAGATTACGTTAGGGTAACGACCCTTCGATTAAAGTCTGAGAAGATTACATTAAGGTTACGATCCTTGGGTTAAAGTCTGTAAAGAAGCGTTTGATAGGGCTACGATCCCTCGGTGCAAGTCCGTAAAGAGGTATTCGATAGGGCTACGGTCCCTCGGTGAAAGTTCGTAAAGATGCATAGACGGAGGCTACGGTCCATCGATGAAAATTTGAGAAGATACATGGATTGCATGAATTGCATTATGGAATGGATATACCAGTTTTCAAATTCTTTTAAGAGTCTTGTGAATCGCGATCTAAAAATCTTTTTCAACTATTTGCAAAGCTCCTGTGAGTGGGTCAAAACATGGTTTGTATCCTCGCTTTCCCTTGCATGTGAAATTATTTTCAAGGCTAGAAAGAGAGTCTAAACCTGCACTTCGATTTTCCTAGCATGTTTTGTTTATATTGCATGCTTGTCTAGTTTCTGCTGATCTTTGGCTCACGGTGTGGGATAAAATATTTTCAGGTACCGGTCACGCTGGTTGATTTGGAGGTGCTGGAGAGTCGAAAGTGTTATAGTCTTCCTTTTTGTTTCTTTTGGTTTTATATATGTATTCTCGGCATTGGAGCCTTGTATTGAAAGCCGTTTGACATTTATATACAATGCATGTATGGTTTATTTTGAGAGTGTATCCTCGGGTTGGGTATTATGTATGGTTATTTGTGGTGCTTCACCTGATCCGGAGTTTAGGGTGTGACACAATATATCCGAATATCATCCACAAACACTACCACAAAACTGTCCAGATAAGGATGGATGTTTTGGTTCATCAAACTCATGAACGTGGCAGAATCGTTCGTCAGATCGAACGGCATAACCAGAAACTCGTAGTGACCATAGTGAGTCCAAAAGGCGGTCTTCGCTATGTCATCGTCCCTAATCCTCAACTGGTGGTATCCTGATCTCAAGTCATTCTTCGAGAAGCAGCTCGAACCCTTCAACTGATCAAACAAATCATATATCTTCGGCATCGGATACTTATTCTTTACTGTCAACTGATTTAGCTTCCTATAGTCGATACACAACCGTAAGGATCCATCCTTCTTCTTGGCAAAAAGAGCAGGAGCTCCCCACGGTGAAGTACTCGGGCATATAAACCCTCTGTCTAGCAACTCCTGAAGCTGTACCTTGAGTTCACATAACTCAGCAGGTGCAAAACGATAGGATGGTATAGATATAAGAGCATCTCCGGGAATTAGATCAATAGAGAACTCTACCTCCCAGCTCGGTACTAACTCGAACAGATCGTCAGAAAAGACATCTGGATAGTCGTAAACCACCAGAGGTAACTCTCCTCGACTCCCAACTACCTCATCCAACATAAGTGTTGAAAAGAGGAAACCCAGGTTGCCCTGGTTCTGCACAGCGCTGGGCGAAGACATCAAACCGTCATCCCAGTCACCCATAAAACAAAAGTAATCTCCCGCCGGTGTATAAATCGTTACCCTCCATTGATCGCAATCGATAAAGGCACAATAGGTGGTCAGCCAATCCATCCTTAGGATGACATCAAACGCGCTCATGTCTAGAATAATGAAGTCGACCTCTAAACAACGACCGGCGACCTCCAACACGTAGGATCTATAGACAAGACTCAACGTCACACTCCCACTGACAAGGTCTCCACACTCAAAGTACTACCCAACCAGTTTATTTCCAACCCCAAAGCAGATGCAAAAGCAGATGATATAAACGAATGTGATGCTCCAGTGTCGATAAGAACACTGGCCCATGATCTATAGACTAGAAAAGTACCTCTGATCGTGGAGGTGGTAGCAGTAGCATCGGGTATGATCGGTGCTCTGGATGAACTAGAATCTACAAGAACATATGCCCTTGCCTGTCCACTACGGCCCTGAATTACCGACTGTCTGCCCGACTATACTGAAGCGCCCCCTTCTGCAAACCTAGATGGCTGGCGTCCCTGGACAGATGGAGTAACAGGTGTTCTAGCTGTACTCCGTATGCTCCCTCTGCTGGGGCAATTTCTCCTGATGTGCCCTGACTGGCCACACTCAAAACACAACACTGGCTCCCTCCGCTGCGTCTGTGATTGTGCATGAACTGGCACTGGACTCCGGCATTCTACCGCACGATGCCCCGGTCGTTGGCATCTGTGACACAGAAGCCCTCTATGATCTGACCTTCCCATTGAAGCTACGGGAGGTGTAGGTGCAGAATACTGTGGCTAATACGACCCCACTGGATAGGGACTCACCAGACGTCCATCGACGCTTGTTCTCCCTACGCCCCTAATCATGTGTGCGTCCCCCACCTTGTTAACTCCTACTGTCCCTGTCCCTGCGCGTCTCGCTCAAAGTATCCTCCACCTTCATGGCGGTCTCCACTAACTCTATAAAGACCAACATCCTGAACGCTGCCACTCTATCACGAATAGCGGGCCTCAAATCCCTCTCGAACCATTTTGCACGGAACTCATCAGTAGGCACAATCTCCTTTACAAACCGGGATAGGCTAGTTAACTTAGCCTCATACTCAACCACTGACATCATCCCCTGAGTCAGGAAAAGAAAGTCCTCTCTATAGCGATCCCTCAAAGTCGCTGAAAAGTATTTCTCCAGAAATACCTTCGTGAATGCCTCCCAAGTGCCTCCTACTGTGGTCTTGACAAACTTCCAACACATGTGAGCACTCCCCCTTAGCTGGAAGGCAGCAAATGAAACCCACAAATCATTCTCCTCAATCTAAAGAGTATCAAGGATTCTGGTAACCAGCTCCAGCCACTTAGTGGCTACCGTGGGGTTGGGATCCCCAAAAAAGTAGGAGGGTCCAGACGGTGAAACTCACCATTGCAATCGTCGCCCTCGGCTTAGGTACACTCTCTCTCCCCCTAGAGGCCTCAGCCAGCTGCCGGATGGAACCTACCATCTCACGGCCTCGTCCTCTCTGCGTGGACATAATTCTATACGAAAGTAACATAACATGATAAGAATCCATACAACATGTTATTGCTAACGTAAAAGACATATCTTGTATAAGCATGCTAACACGTAGCCACTTAAGAACATGTCATCATATCTCACATACCGAGGAGAACCAACAACAAGGACTTATCCATTTAGATAACCTACTTAGATTCCTTACTAGAAATCACGTCCGCGAAATGCATCTATAACATGGCTCCCAAGTTTGTTAATCCAAACGCCCGGAGGCAAGACTAATCAATCCTAAGGTCCAACCTCCATACCCACGTATACACCACAAGCTAAACAGGCTATCATGCTTATGTAAGAAAACTCCTGAACACATGCAATCAAGCACACATACATCCTCACAAGGTGATGTACCCTCTTTCCCAGGGCTCTTAGGTATTCGAATGCAGAGCTCTGATACCAAGTTGTCACGCCCCAAACACTAGGGTCACGCGAAAGCCCACCCAAACACTGTTTAAGGAATATAAGATTTGTAGTTGAAAAACCATCAACTCAAAAATTTATAACATTTGGATAAAAAAATTCCCACAGTTCAACTCTCATAAACAGAAAACATGCAATCTCATACATGAATAAGTATATCGCCTCAAGGCGTACAAAACTCGCCTTCTGAAACAAGCATCACATGTAAAAGTACATATCAAAATAGGGACACTACAGCTAGTCTTCCGCCACCACAGGAATCTAGGTCAACTCCTCATGCTCACCTGAAAAGGTTTTACAGCAAACAAAAAAATCCCACACCGTGAGCCGAAGCCTAATAGAAAACAGATAGTAAAGCTGTAAAGTAGGCTATGCAATTACACACACACAAGCTCAACCACAGGAGCCAAAAAAAAGGTATTTCTCTCAAAAATCATAAATTTTCCATCAGACTAACACGAGTCTCAAAAAGGTTTTATCTCATAAAATCCCACTTTTTTCATCCTTTAAACTATGCATATCATCATAACAGATATCACGCCACAGTTAAGGGAAAGCTGTAAATAAACAATAAGCTCTTCTTTGGCCACACAACCGAGGAGAAAAGATCAAATGTAATCCTATGTACCGACTCTGCCACACAGATAAATGTAACAATTATAGACTCCTGTCCATTATCCTAGTCCTAAACCACTTAAGGCCTGCTAGATAATGACAAGTTCTAAACAGAGCTACAACAAGAACGCCATTCATGGAGGCAACCGACTGTTTATGGATTTCCACGACCGATGGAGGAAGCATCCAAAGCTTAATTTACGAATTTCTACGACCAAAGGTACAAAGCACCTACACTGCTTAATTTACAGGGATTAACCTGAAGGTATAACGCACCTACGTTGTGCACATTTTTGGACTTCCACCGATGAGCAATAGAAGCCCAACTCAACACATCTACTGTCACGGTATATCTATGGAATACATTTCAAAACCCACCGTAGCTTAACTATGAAAACCCACAAAATAGTTTATACAACACATGTATAAAAGAGATCCAATCCATCGACATGGAGATCTAAAAGCATTTTCAACAAAACGTTTAAAGGGTGAGACTCAACCCCGCGAGTTAGCTCTAAACCTCCAAAAAGACATTTTCTACAATTTTTACAAAACACCTTGTTTTCAAATCTCCTTATGAAAACTACGGATATCACGTACCCGAAACATGTATACAACCAAGAAAAGGCGTAAAAATTCACTTTTATCCAAAACCAAGGTTTACACATGAAAATCACGTTTGATTATTTTCTACCCGGTGAAAACACATATAATTTACATATTTCACCCTTATACAGCAGTAGGGTCTAGAATCCTACTTCAGAGAGTTAAGAACTCGACGTCTCAAAAATGAAGAGCGTCAGAATGAGAAACCGACCGGATGGATGCGGAGCCCACCATCCCGGTAGCAAGGATCCACAAAGGAACCAACCCAAAACTAAGTCCCAGGTCCTCAAAGCTTGAGAGAAGGCAGAGAAAAGGGGAAACTTAGTTCTTAAGAAAGGTTTTAATAAATATCTCCAGCCCTTGGGATATTTATAAACATGGCTATAAGGTTCTGTCCAGTCGATCGAACCCCTGAGTTTAGTCAATCGAACCCAAATTTCTCAGTCCAGTCGACTGGGCCAAGCCCTCTAGTCGACCGAACTGCTAGGCAGTGTGTTTTCCGAAGCAAAACAAGGTTTTTGGTCCGAACACAAGCCAAACAAGCCTCTACCAAACCCCAAAAAGCGTATAACACATTTATATATGCAGTTCTACAACTTTAATGCATAAACCATGCAACGAGACTATTCATATACTGAAAGAAACATGTCATGTATATAAAAACAACTCAAAATGCAAAGGTTTTGGGTCTCACAACTCTCCTCCTTAAGGAATTTTGCCCCCAAAATTCGCAACAAGGTCACGAGGTAAACAGGTCTGGGTATTTAGCACGCATCCCGGACTCGAGCTCCCATGTCACTTCTTTAACCCCGCGATGAAGCCATAGGACCTTGACATAAGCAATCGTTCTCCCCCGCAACACCTGCTCCTTTGTATCAAGAATCCTTACTAGATGCTTCTCATAAGTGGCATCCTTATCAACCCCCAGCTCAGCACAATCTAGCACATGTGAAGGATCAGGCTCGTACCTCCGAAGCATAGAAATGTGGAACACGTTGTGTATAGATGCTAACTGAGGTGGCAAAGTCAAACGATTTGCAACCTCTCCAACTCTGTTGAGGATCTCAAATGGTCTAATGAAGCGCGGTGATAGCTTCCCGCTAAGAACAAACCTCATCAAACCTCTGCGTGGCAAGACCTTCAGAAACATATGATCGCCCACTGTAAACTTTAAAGGTCGCCTCCTCTAATCTGCATAACTCTTCTGGCGGCTCTGTGCTGTTATAAGTCGTTGGCAAATCACGGTAACCTTCTCTGTCGTCTGCCGTACCATGTTCGATCCCAAGACTGTGGTCTCCCCCACATCTGTCCAACACATGGGTGATCTACACAGTCTACCATACAAAGCCTCATACGGTGCTGTCCCAATACTGGACTGATAGCTGTTGTTGTTTGCAAACTCTGCCAGCGGTAGATAATCCTCCCAAGAACCTTTAAAGTCAAGGACATAAGCCCTCAGCATATCCTCTAGAATCTGTATGGTCCTCTCTGACTGACCATCTGTCTAGGGGTGAAAAGCAATACTGAACATCAAGTTCGTCCCCAAAGCCTCGTGAAGACTTTACCAAAAGCGCGATGTGAAGCGTGGGTCTTGATCAGAAACAATAGATACTAGTACTCCATGCAATCGGACTATCTCTCTGACATACAAGCTACTCAGTCGTTCCACTGAATCCTTCACTCGGATGGGGAGAAAGTGTGCAAACTTCATCAACCTATCAACCACAACCCACACGGCGTCGCGTCCCCTAGGTGATCAAGGAAGTCCTAACACAAAGTCCATCATAACGTTCTCCCACTTTCACTCTAATATAGGCAACGACAGTAGTAATCCTGTCGATCTCTGGTGTTCCGCCTTCACCTTCTGACAGGTAAGGCACCGAGAAATAAACTAGATCATGTCTCTCTTCATTCCTGTCCAACTGAACTGACGACTTAAGTCATAAAACATCTTCATGCCTCTAGGATGCACTGTAAGGCGAGAATTATGACACTCACGTAGTAGATCAGCTCGGCATGACTCTGGTACAAATAACCTCCCAGCCAACCTCAGACTCTGATCTAAAGCCACAATCTAGCCCGCTGTATCCTCTCCACTAGCAACACAATCTCGTATCTTCTGAGCCTCCTAGTCCGTCTGCTGGACCTCTAGCACACATGCTTTCAACGCTGGTCGAGTAACTACTGAAACTAGGGTGGCATCCGTTACTATCTCCCCGAGATATAGATCAAACTCTTCAACCTCTCAAAGCATGTCCCACTCACGTATAGCCACAGAAGCTAACGACCTGTGAGATCTCTTACTTAGTGCGTCTGCTATAACAGTGGCCTTCCCTGGATGGTACTGCAAGGAAAAATCATAATCCTCCAACAACTCCATCCATCGTCGTTGGTGCAAGTTTAGGTCCTTCTGCGAAAAGAAGTTTTTTAAGCTCTTGTGATCGAAGAAAACCTCGAAGTGTTCACCATAAAGATAGTGACGTCATGTCTTCAAGGCAAAGACCACGGCTGCCAACTCCAGATCTTGTGTCGGGTACTTCTTCTCGTGCATCTTCAACTACCGAGAACCGTAGGCCATAACCTTACCTCCCTGCATCAAAAGACATCCAAGACCGTCATGTGATGCATCGCAATACACTATATACCCCAAGCCTCACTCTAGAATGATCAACACTGGCGTGCTAGTCAACCTCGTCTTCAGCTCCTGGAATGTCAACTCACAAAACCTACTCCAAACAAACATAACTCCCTTCCGCGTCAGACGCATCATCGGTGTAGCAAGTCTCGTAAAATATTTCATAAACCGTAGGTAGTAGCCTGCCAAGCCCAGAAAACTGTGAATCTCAAAGACACTCTTCGGTCGCTCCCAACCTGTCACAGTATCAGTCTTTGATGAATCCACAGCTACTCTGTCTGTCGACACTACGTGTCCAAGAAACATCACCTCAGACATCCAGAACTCACACTTCTCAAACTTCGCATATAAGCGATGCTCTCTCAAAGTCTGTAGAACAATCCGTAGGTGATTCTCGTGTGCCTCCCTAGTGGGTGAATATATCAAAATATCATCCACAAACACTACCACAAAATTATCCAGATAAGATTAAAAGATGCGGTTCATCAAACTCATGAACGTAGCAGGAGCATTCGTTAGACCGAACGGCATAACCAGAAACTCATAGTGACCATAGCGAGTCCGGAAGGCGGTCTTCGCTATGTCCTCATCCCTAATCCTCAACTGGTGGTATCCTGATCTCAAGTTAATCTTCGAGAAGCAGCTCAAACCCTTCAACTGATCAAACAAATCATCTATCCTCGACAGCGGATACTTGTTCTTCACTGTCACCTGATTCAGCTTTCGGTAGTCGATACACAATCGTAAGGATCTATCCTTCTTCTTAGCAAAAAGAGCAGGAGCTCCCCACAGCGAAGTACTCGGGCATATAAACCCTATGTCTAGCAACTCATGAAGCTATACCTTGAGTTCTCGTAACTCAACAGGTGCAAAATGATAGGACGGTATAGATATTGGAATAGCTCCAGGAACTAGATCAATAGAGAACTCTCCCTCCTAGCTCCATGATAAATCGAACAGATCGTCAGGAAAGACATCTGGATAGTCGCAAACCACCGAAGGTAACTCTCCTCGACTCCTAACTACCTCATCGAACATAAGTGCTGAAAAGAGGAAACCCAGGTTGCCCTGGTTTCGCACAGCGCTAGACGAAGACATCAAACCCTCATCCCGGTCACCCACAAAATAAAAGCAATCTCCCGCCGGTGTACAAATCGTTACCCTTCGTCCATCCCAATCGATAAAGGCACGATAGGTGGTCAGCCAATCCATCCCTAGCATGACATCAAATGCGCTCATGTCTAGAATAATGAAGTTGAACTCTAAACAATGATCGGCGACCTCCAACACGCAAGATCTACAGACAAGACTCAACATCACACTCTCACTGACTGGGGTCTCCACGCTCAAAGTACTACCCAACCAGCCCATTTGCATATGTTCTATGTCAATATGTCCCCTACAAGTTTCATGTGTAGAGCTAAGGGTAGTTATTTGGAACAAGTTAGATGTTTTGGCCATTTTAGAAAATAGGGTCTGTCAGCTGCCAAAACTCAGCAGTGCCAATTTTGGATAGAGGGTTTGAAACGATTTTGGGGAATCATTTTGAGGCTTTAGGGTCTAATTTTTGGGCAGAATGTACTTCAATATACTTGTTACAATGTTAATATAGACCACCTTTGGAGTAGGTCACTAAAAATAGGGGTTTGGGGCTACACAAATATATGTGACAGAAATGTCCCTTGAGGGCTGAAACTCAACAGAGATTTTGAAAGGGTTTTGACCTATCAAAACTTAATATTTCGTGCTCAGTTTTGGTGGGTAGATAGATAAGCATGTTATCTACAACTGTCATGTGTTGACCAATGTTCCGATCATATTGAAAACTAGGGTTTTCATGTCGGTGGTGTTGACTGGTCAGAAAATAACATACTTTGGTAAAATTGCAATTTCTCGAGTTCTACATATTCAAATGAGTTGAAATCAACTTTGGCTGAAAGAAAACACAAAAGGATAAATCTGGACATAAAGAACATGCTTATATCAATTTTCTACATTGAGTTATGGCATTCCAAAGTGCAGGGAAGAAACATCCATGTTCTAAAAAATAAAGTCTCTTCGAGTCCATGTCTTCTACTTATGTCATGTCAAGTTTTTGTTACATTTCTTTGCATGATTGTGTTTTAGACAATAATAACAAGGGTCCAGAACACTTATAGGTCATCAAACTCAAAGATAACAACATACAACAACATCTCATATCCCCCATAAGCATAACAGCCCCAAATCTCCAACTACGATGCCTTCTCGGTTTGATTTCAGTTCTCGATTCTTAAAATGTTTAAAGGGATGTGCTAGGGCATATTTTTAGGGATATTAGACATAAATTTTAGAGGTTTTACTTACTTGTTTGAGGGCTCAAGGAACGGTGGCATGGATTGACTTAGCTTTAGAAAAACTCCTCTCCTTGATTTCTCATTCCTTTCTTCCTTTCTTCTTTTCTTCTCCTTCTTTTCTCTCTCAAACTGGTGGAACACCTCAAGAACACTAAAAAATAATGGAAATCTGGTCTCTCACCGCACTTGGATGAAAATAATGAAGGGGAGGAGTGGTGTTTGGCTTGGTTTATATAGGAAAAGCTTAAGGGAAGAAAATGATCACACTTTGTCATTTTCCTTCTCCTTCACATGGGTGATGTGATTTGGTACAAGTTTTGAGAGAGATATATCAGATTTTGGGTGAGGGATTACAGCTAGGGTCAGTTTGGGAGGACAAAAATCTGACCCCACATCAATCAAGAGGTTTTGCATTGGTTTGCATGCCCTTTTGTGCAAAAAAATACTTTAAAAGTCAATTTGATGTATCTTTTTGGTGTCTTTTTTTACTGAAACCTATTATTTTAGTATGTTTATGAGAATTATAGTATTCTCATGTGTTATCATAGTTCCCATAGCAATTGATTAAATAGATGTAGTATTTTAAGTCAAATTAAGCTATTTTGGCAATATCTGATTTTTTGACTTATTTTGTTGTTTATGAATTTCAATAATGATTTGTTTTCTTTTGTTTACCTATAAAATCATATTATTATGTATATTACTTGTTCAACAAGTATTGGATCATCATAATACTTATCTTAATACCTTTCTCATTATTTTAAGCTAAAAAGAAAGCAAAAAGTCACTTTTTGGCACTCTTCCCAAGGTGGTCAGCCACTAAGGGATATTTTGGTCATTTTTGATATTATTTTGTCTTTTACTACTTAATTGTACTTAAATCCTTGATTTAGGGTATCCATGTGTCAAAATTTGGATTTTTAAGACTTTTCGAGTTTAACTCTTGTCTTAAACGACTTGAACTAATAACTTTGAATTCTTATCCTCAGTATTAGGGTTTTAATACATGCTTGTGTGGTTCCCACTATGTTCTGGGTCTCGAGCTCGAAAGGTTAAACGTTCGGGCAGGTTCTTCTTACCGAACTTAGGTTCGAGATTTTGTTTCTTTTGAGATGTTCTTTCTTTTCTATTGGTATCTTTGAGTTTGGGTTATTACATAGCGAGCTGGTGTCTCTTGTCTTTGCCCAACATCTGGGTGATCTGCCCGGTCGGCCGTAGAACGCTTCATATGGTGGCATACCAATACTGGCTTGGTAGCTATTTTTGTAGGCGAATTCGACGAGCGATGTAGACACCCCAATTTGACCAGGCTAAATTTTAGGCACCCGTCTCGAATGTACTCCAACGAAGAAAGTATGAAAATTATGCTCAAAGATACTCCCAAGCAAGCAAAGTCACGAATATAGCTCAAAACCCAAAAGCCCTAAAAATCCTTCAGGCCGTGACATTCCTATTCTCATGGTCACAACCTTTTTGAAAACCATAGAACAAACTGTGTCCTCGCTCTCATAGCCGTAACCTTTTTGAAAACCCTAAATCAAACCGTGACTTTCTTTGTCACGGCCATCGACTGCATATTCAGACCGTGACCTTAGAAAGTCACAGCTGTCCTTTTTGTTAGGGTTAGTATACTGAAAATCATATTTTTGGTATTAAATTTTATTTTTTAATAAAATTAATTTTTTATTTTATGAGAATCTTTGTGAACAATGTATGTATTTTATTTCTTTAATGTTATGCATGGATGTCAAATATTCTGTATAGTATTTAATCTGGTGTGTAGAGTACAATCTGTACACAGAAGATTAGATTTTAGGTTCTTGCAAAATATAAGTTTTATGTTCACAGTTTAGATAAAAATGGATATAGTATCAGTACGACTGTGGCACAAAGTTTTAGTAGGCCTGTCTTGGTTACGAAGAACAGATAATAGCGTCGTCTATTATTCCGACTCTCTATACCAATACACTTTGTGTGTGTTAAACGGGATATTTTGGATACTTAATTTTATAATGACTATATAAATTAATTCATATCCCAAGGTTATTATAAATAGTATTTATCCTCTTAATCTTGAAATAATTATTGATTTACATATATTTAATATTCATTGTTTTGACTCATTAGAGGGTGCGATCTTATATGGGTCTATATTCCTGGTGAGTTAGATAGCGGTATTATTTATATGGCAAATATTAATTACTGACGAAATTCACATCCCAAAAGATTGGGATTAACAATACCCCTTTAATGAGGCTTATAAATTTTGACTAGGCCAAACCCTACAGGTGGATTTGATTATCCGGCAGTCAAACAAGTTAAGTGGAAGGGCTCAAGGAATATTAAGCTGCCGATTAAATTAAATTGTCAGTAATTATATTTAATTATAGGGTATCGAGAATCGTAACGTGGGGAGAAATGGTAAGCATTTAATAATAGGAGCTCAATGCTAGATGGTCTTGAGATTATAAGTCAGAGTACAATTATAATTTTTTAGTGGTGTGAACTGTAATTCAGTGTTTTATAGAAATTACAAAAACTGCTGCTAATTTTCTATAATTGTAGATACCGCTATGAGGTTTGCTCAATTGCAGAAACTGCTGGTACGTGCATGTATTCCACTGGAAGTCTTGTCCATTGAGAGTTACGTTTCGAGGTTTGACGGTGTGAGTTGGATCTCAATCCAACGTTTTATAGATGTCCCATGGATGACAATGATGTTAGTAGGAGTGACGTCCCGTCCTCCGGGCACGTCGGGACATGTATAAATATAAACATAGGGATATACTATCCATACATTCATATTTACATACGATAGTTATTACATCATAAACGGGTTCTGAACTGTCCAAAATTACATAACTATTGCAGTTTCACCGAGAAAATTCAAAAATATTGCTAAGCATGGGAAAAACTGTATGTAAGAACAAAAGTAGAGATCTTGATTCTTC
The DNA here is from genome assembly GCA_032270985.1 of Heliamphora pulchella. Lineage (NCBI taxonomy): Eukaryota > Viridiplantae > Streptophyta > Magnoliopsida > Ericales > Sarraceniaceae > Heliamphora > Heliamphora pulchella. The sequence goes on from JAULJZ010079672.1 coordinate 16,283, forward strand.
AGAATGCGTCAGCTGGATCCATGTGCTCTTGGAATTCACCTTATCCTTCCAACTCTTCTTTTCCTTTGGGAATGACCTCCTCAAGGAACTCCTCCTCACCTATGGCACGAATGCCATGGGCCAAGGCCTAGAAGCAAAACACTCTAACCTTCTAACTAATCTCACGGCACAAAATTCATCACAACATATGCCATATAACAGGGTAGCAGGTAAGTAAAATAAACATGTGTGTATGAAATGCAGATACCCAACCCAAAATGCACCCAAATTATAACAGGGATTCCACGGCGGGAATCACCAGAATAGACTTAATGGGACTTGATCACCAAAGCCATCATTGCGCCTCGTTGCGAATAGTAACCACATCGCCTGGCTTCATGCCACAGCTGTTTTACTCAATGGCAACGGCGTGGGGGCAGGCCAACCAATTATTCAGCCACCCTTATCTGGGCCGACCATTCCCACCTTAAGATGTGTGATGCCTTCACTGGTGTCAACCCAAAGTCTAAGAGAATTCAAGAGACATTCACATTATACAAAGTACCAAGATGAGGGATTTATGATAGCCATAATTGGGCTCTCTTCGAATTACCCAAAGTTCAAGCTATCGATATCAGGACGCAAGCGACAAACCCATGGTGCCCAATACTGGGGATGCACCCAGGGTGTATAAACCAAATCTGTAATACCGGGGATGCACCCAGGGTGTATAAGGGGAATACATCCCAAAACATTTTCAAAAATGACAACCAGGGACGCCCTAGACTTAGTACCAAGAAGAACAATCTCAACACAGCCCATCCCAACAACGGTTTGCACAAATGAACTCCAATATGCCAGGATGCAAGTGACAATATCAATAATGTATGATATGGATCTAAAAAAAAACCATCTATAGCGTGGCATCAACTAGCACAGTAAGATTCAGAGTACAACGCGCAAAGCATAAAGTACAAGTATGTGAAGCATAAGCTATAATTCTCAAAATATGATTTAACTTGATAACATGAGTTCTAAACCATCATACATTCACTTAGAAACACTAATCAACTAATTCAAATTGATCATTATACAAAAACTCAGGTCTCACAGCGAAGGTACTCAATTCACACTTAACAACTTTTAAGGCAAAAAATCAAGTATTAAATTAAAAGGGCCGACAAGTTTTTGGGGTATCTAGACTTAGAATCAAGCTATGATTTCAATACACCATTTAGATAAAAAAAAATTTTACAACTCTTATGTTTATCACTAAGGCCAAATCCAAAGACAAATGGGTGAACAATTCATCTTAAACAAAAATGATTCATCATTTTTCTCAAAATTTTACCAAATTCATGCTTCTGTTGCTCTCGGTTTTGGGTTATCAAATGAAGTTCAAATGAGCCCATTTTTTATTATGTTCTAGTTTAACAATTCCCCTACAAGTTTCATGTTTAGAGATAAAGGTAGTTGTTTGATAAAAGTTAGACGTTTTGGCCATTTTAAAAAATAGGTTCTGCCAGCTGCTAAAACTCAACAGAGCCAGTTTTGGCCAGATGGTTTGAAACGGTTTTAGGGTATCATCCCGAGGCTTTATGGTCTGATATTTAGGTAGATAATACGTCAATATGTTAGCTACAATGTTCATGTAGATCACTTTTGGAATAGGTTACTAAATATAGGGGTTTTGGGCTACACAAAAATATGTAACAAAATGTTTCTTGTGGACTAAAACTCAATAGAGATTTTCAAAGGAGTTTTGACCTATCAAATCTCCATATTTCATTCTCATTTTGGTGCGTTGATAGATATACATGTTTTCTATAACTTTCATGTTTTGCCGAAAGTTCGGATCTTATCTTAAAATAGGGTTTCCAAGTCGGTGGTGTTGACTGATAAAAAAATGACACACTTTGGTAAAATTGCAATATCTTGAGTTCTGGTTATGAAAATGAGTTGAAACCAACTTTGGATGAAAGATAACACAAAACTATAACTCTGGCCATAAATAACATGCTTAATTCTATTTTTTACATTGAGTTGTGGCGTTTCAAATCTCAGGGCAGAAACATCAAGGTTCTCAAAAATCAAGCCTCTTAAGGTTCAAGTCCTCTACTTATGTCATGTCAAGTTTTTGTTCCATTTCTTTGCATACTTGTGTTTAGACTTTAATATCAAGACTCCAGCACACTTACAGGTCATCAAACTCAAAGATAACAACACATAACAACATCTCATATCATTGAAGAACACAATAGTCCCAAATTTGTTACTACGACACCATTTCGGTTTGATTTCGGTTCTTGATTTTTAGAGTGTTTAAAGGGATGGGCTGAGGGATATTTTGAGCGATCTTAGATACAAGGTTTAGAGATTTTACTTACTTGTTTAAGTGCTCAAGGGATGGTGGACGATGGACTTGGACTTAGCTTTCGAAAATCTTCTCGGTTTTCTCCTTTTCCTTCCTTCTTCTTCCTCATACTCTCCCAAACCCTCAAGATCAAAGTGTTTCTGGTTCCTCCCCCTCTCTTGGCCAAAAATGACATATAGAGAAGAGGTTGTTTGGCTCTCTTTATATAGGCAAGGCTAGGGAACAAAAAAAGTCCTTTTTTCTTCAATTTTCAAACTCTGAATTGATTTTGATTTGAGTTGATTTAAGTTTTGATGGCTAGAATTCTGATTTGGGGAAGCTAAATGTAGCTAAGTGGTTGTTTCGGGTACAAAAATCTGATCCCCCATCAATCAAGGGGTTTGTCTCGATTTTCATGCCCCTACTGTGCAAGAAAATGTATTAAAAGTTAATTTGATGTATATTTTTGGTGTCTTTTCCTAGTGAGATTTATTATTTTAGTGTGTTTATGAGAAATATAATATTTCCATGTATTATCATAATTTTCATAGCAATTGATTAAATAGATGTAGTTTTTTAAGTAAAATTAAGCTATTTTGATAATATATGACTTTTTAACTTATTTTATTGTGTATGAACATTAATAAAGATTTGTTCGCTTTTGTTGACCTATAACACTATATTATTATGTACATTACTTGTTCAACAAGTATTGGATCATCATAATGCTTAATTTAATACATTTCTCATCATTTAATGCTAGAAAGAAAGTAAAAAGTCACTTTTTGGCACACTTCCCAAGGTAGTCAGCCACTAAGGGGCTTTTTTGGTATTTTTTGTGTTATTTTGTCCTTTGCTACTTAATTGTACTTAAATCCTTCAGTTAGGGTATCCATAGGTCAAAAGTTATGTTTTTAAGACTTTTTACTGTACTATGGGCAAAACGGTCATTTTACCTTATTTATGAGAATTTTTAATTTTTAATTTATTATTTTATGATATTTACCTCATTTAAAATGTTAGGAGATTCTTTGGGTGCTAGGATTTTATTGCTTGTGTTTTGAAACTTTTTAGGATTTTCGGTTCGAGTTAGGGTTTTGAATCTCTTCCGTATTTTTTGGCCTTGTAGACTATCCGTCACTAATACTAGGGTCCGAGCAGGGTCGTTACAGAAGTTGAAGCCAAATTGGGCCAGGCCTTATCTTATCAAGACCATGATGTCAGGAGGCACTGCTCACATGGATCTAGACGAAAATGTCTTCTCTACATCAATCAACTCAGACCAGCTCAAAAAGTTATACCCCTGAGAGAAAACCTACAAAAAGAGAGTGCCAATACTCGAGTGTAACCCAAGTCTCGAACTACGTTATAGCCTAATTCCCTTTCTTCGAGATACGTAGGCAGCTTCTGTCAGAAGTTCGTCCCAAACCTTTGTTTGAAGTTCCCTTTTTGTAACCTTGACCAGATAGCTGATCAACGTAAAAGCATACTTTAAGTTTTTCTAATAAATTGGTTAAATTGCAATAGCGAAAATCTAAAAGAGCGATTTTTTAAGATCACTAGAAGTGGAGAAACTTTCATTGAGAGTTTTACTAACTCATTTTTAATTTCAAAAAAAGGGAGACTCGCAAGAACTCACTGTTGTTATAGACAGTGAGTTTGAAACGGTTTTGAGCGACCATCCCAAGGCTTCTAGGTCTGATTTTTGGACAGATAATAGTTCAATAGGCTTGCTACAATCTTCAAGTAGACCACTTTTGAAGTAGGTCACTAAAAATAAGAATTCTTGGCTATTAAAAAATAAGTGAGAAGTCTCCTTTAAGGGGTAAAACACAACAAAAAGTTTCAAAGGGATTTTGACTTATCGAAACTCAATATTGTGTGCTCCTTTTTGGTGGGTAGCTAGATATACATGTTTTCTACAACTTTTATATTTTGGCCAAAGCTCGGATCTTATTGTAAACTAGGGTTCTTTGATCCGTATTGTTGACTGGTTCGAAAATGACACACTTTGGTAATATTGCAATATCTCGAGTTCGACTTACTCAAATGGGTTGAAACAAACTTCAGACGAAAGATAACACAAAATTATAAATCTAAACATAAAGAACATGCTTAAATCAATTTTTCACCTTGATTTATGAGGTTCCAAAGTTCAGGGCAGAAAAATCAAAGTTCTAAAATATCAAGTCCTTATATGCTCAAGTCTCCTACTTGTGGTATGTCAAAGTTTTGTCCCATTTCATTGCGTGCTTATGTTTTAGACATGAATATCAAGGTTCCGGCACACTTTTAAGTCATCAACCTCAAAAATAACAACACACAAACACATCTAATATTATTCAAGAACAAAACAGCCCTTATTTTGTTACTACGACGCCTTTTCGGTTTGTTTTCGATTCTCGATTTTTAAAGTGTTTAAAGAGATGAGTTGAGAGATATTTTGAATGATATTAGACATATAGTTTAGAGGTTTTACTTATTTGTTTATAGGCTCAAGGTATGATAAGATGAAAGGACTTAGTTTTACGAAAACACCACTTGATTCTTAGCTTCCTTTTTCCTTCTTTCTCTTTCTTTCTTCTCTCAACTCACTCAAACTCCTCAAGAATACTTTAAATCTGGTTTTCCCCTCTCTTAACAAAATATATGGAAGGGAGAAGAGAGTGCTTGGCTTAGTTTATATAGGGAAAGACTAGGGAACACAATGATAGCATTTTAAGTCCTTTTCTTCTTTCTTCACATAGGTTCACATGGGTTGATGAGATTTAGTGCAAGTTTTGAGAGAGATATTTCAGATTTGGGTTGAGGGATTTTGGCTAGAGGGATGTTTTGCTGACAAAAACCTGATCCCACATCAATCATGGGGTTTTACATTGGTTTGTGTGCCCTCTTGTGCAAGAAAATACTTTAAAAGTTCATTTGATATATCTTTTTGGTGTTCTTTCCTACTGAAACTTATTATTTTAGTATGTTTATAATAAATTTAGTACTTTCATGAATTATCATAGTTTTCATAGCAATTAATTCAATAGATATAGTCTTTTAAGTCAAATTAAACTAGCTTGACAATATGTGGCTTTCTGACTTATTTTAGTGTATGAACTTCAATAATGAATTATTTGCTTTTGTTAGCCTATATTATCATATTATTATGTATATTACTTGTTCAACAAATGTTGAATTATCATAATGCTTGATTTGATACATTTCTCATCTTTTTAAGCTAAAAAGAAAGTAAAAAGTTACTTTTTGGCACAACTTCAATGTGGTTGGCCACTAAGGGACATTTTTGTCATTTTGATGTTACTTTATCTTTTGCTACTTAATTGTACTTAAATCCTTGATTTAGGGTGTCCATGTATCAAAATTTGGGTTTATAAGAGTTTTTGCTGTACTAGAGGCAAAACGGTCATTTTACTCTAGTTATTAGAATTTTTTATCTTTAATTCACTATTTCATGAAAATTACTTAATTTAGAATGTTGGGTGATTCTCCGAGTATTAAGGTTTTGTTACTTAAGTTTTGGACCTTTTTAGGGTTTCTGAATCGAACTCAGGGTTTTCAAGTTGAGTTAGGGTTTTGAATCTCTTCCGTGTTCTATGGCCTCATGGGCTATCCATCACTAATACTTAGGGTTTGGACTGGGTCTTTACACGGGTCATTATCAACCAGTTTGTTACAACTAGGGTCCGAACCGGGTTGCTACACTAATAATTATCTAGAATTATTCCTAAAAAAAGTTTGTACTGGCGATGCCGCAATTAATCTGTCTGATGCAGAGGAAGGCCTTATTACCAACACGTAGGGTTTAATTACATCGCCTACAAACTGGTGATGGAGACCGCGGAATTTTATTTGTGAATAAATTCCCTTTCCTACTTAAAATTTTAAAACATTTTTTAGAGTTATAAAAATCTGTTTAATTAAAATAAATTTATTAATTTCGAAAATCACACGATCTGAAAGAATCCAATATCTTCCCATATACACGATCCCAAAGATCTCGATTTGCCAAATCATCTTTTCGTATTTAAATGCAGAATAAATAAAATGTAATAAATATACAGTTTTTCTATCGGCTTTTTAGCTAAGGTATTGATTAAAGGCATTTATTTATTTTATTTTTCGTTTCACATTTTTTGAAAAAATAATAATTTATTTCGATAAGTATTTTTTTATTTAATTAATTCAAAATTCGAAATTGATTCCAATGTTTTTCTAACATATCCGATTTTATAAAAAATCATCTTAAACATGATATTTTGTAAAAAATAAAATATATAAAGTTTTTTTATTTAAATGAAAAAACTTAATTTTATTTTTCATTACAAAATATTTTAATTAAAACTGAATTTTTGAATTAATTAAATTAACAGGATAAATAAAATAGATATTCAATATCCACGCGATTCATATATATATATATATATATATATAAACACGATATATATATATCACGATTTAATGATAAAAGTGAAACGCCGAAGCATTTCTGTCTTTTATAGAGGATAAACTGTAATAATTATCTTTCCTGTCAGTTTGCAGTATCCTGATTGCATCAGGCTTCTCTGATAATGTGTGATATACTCATATATGATATCATGATCTTCAAACATATCAGAAATCGATCAAAACAACCCCAAAGGCTGCTGTAGCCACCGCCGACAAAATGCTGCTGCTACCTGATCTTTTCTGCACTGTTTGACCAGTTTTTTTCTCACTTTTTGGACTGTTTTTCCAATGATATTTTATTACTTTTTTATTCCAAAAAATCTATTCAAAAACAATCTCGAAAAAATTAAAAAAACTTACGAAAAGTTTACTGTATCCTAATTGCATTAGACTTCCTTGATACTGTGTGATATACTCATATATCATATCACGATCATCAAACATATCAGAAATTGATAAAGACAACCCCGGCAGCAACATGCCGTCGCCGGCGGCAACATACCGTCGCTGCCTGGTTTTTTCCTACACTGTTTGGCCAGTTTTTTTCCCGCTTTTTAGACTGTTTTTCTAGTGATATTTTACTGCTTTTTTATGCCAAAAACCCTATTCAAAAATAGTCTCAAAAACATTAAAAAGACTTACAAAAAGTTTGTTGTATCCTGAGTGCATCAGACTTTCCTGATACTGTGTGATATACTCATATTTCATATCACGATCTTCAAACATATGAGAAATCAATCAAAACAACCCTGAAGGCTACTGTCATCGTTGCCTGATTTTTTTCTACACTGTTTAGCCAATTTGTTTCCCACTTTTTGGATTGTTTTTCCAATGATATTTTACTGCTTTTTTATGCCAAAAAACCTATTCAAAAATAGACTCAAAAACATCAAAAAAACTCAGAAAAAACGATCCTGAACCGTCACCGATGGTGCCGCCATTCTTCGTGTTCTTGGATATATTTAATATGTTCTTAAATAATCTAAACAGATATTTTGAAAATAAAAAAACTAACTATTACATCTATCATGTGTCCCGAAGGCTCACATTCAATCTATAAGGTCAACCCCCGTGATTTAAAAAATTAAATAATTATTGTACATGCATTCAATCAAACATTAAATAAATGACAATCATGAAACTAGGATTAGAACACTTATAAAATCAAGTTAGCACAATTTTAAAATTATCCAGCCCCGATAATCGTAAATAAAAAACAAAACGGCTCTGATACCAATTGTTAGAGACAAAACTGCCAAGATCATTGTTTTTGCAAATGATTTTCGATAAAAAAGTAACTAGACAGGCAAACGTCGTAATGGGCTCTAGATAAAATTTTTGATGTCAAATGATTATAATTAAAACCCGTGCAACCACAGTTAATTTAGAAGAATACATTTTTACCAGTTGAATCTTCAATTACAATTTTGTTTCCGAGTTTAAGCTCTCGTCAGATCTTTTACTGGATTTTCTTATGCGATTCTCGGATATAGTGTCGGCTATAATCCTCTGAGAACTCGTACCTGCAGAATCTGGACAGTTTTAGTCTTGAAGACAAGTTAAGAAACTGGTTCAGCCTATCCACATATTTATAGGGTTACAGTAGGGACCTGTGAAGTAATTATGAGTCAGACTTCTAGTAGAACACAGATACGTATCAGCGGTTTCCACAATTAAGCAAACCTAATAACGGTATCTGCAATTATGAAAAACTAGCAGCGGCTTCTATAATTTCCATAAAATACTAAATTACAGTTTACACCACTAAAGAACTGTAAGTGCACTCTGACCCACAATCTCAAACCATCTCGCATTAAGCTCTTATTATTAAACACTTAACATTTCTCCCCACGTTAAGATTTTTGATACATGCCAATTAAATTTAATTACTGGCAATTTAATTTAAACGGGATCTTATAATTTTTTAAGTCCTTCCGCTTAACTTATTTGACCATCAGATAATCAAATCTACTTGCAGGGTTTAACTCGGTCAAAACTTATAAGCTTCCTTAAGGGGTATCGTCAATCCTGATCCTTTGGGATGTGGATTCTGTCAATAATTAATATTCACTTATACAAATAATACCGCTATCTAACTCACCAGGAATATAGACCCATATAAGATCGCACCCTCTAATGAATCAAAACAACGAATATTAAATATACGTAAATCAATAATTATTTCAGGATTAAGAGCATAAGAACTGTACATAATAACCTTTGAATGTGAATTAATTTATATAGTGAGTATAAAATTAATTACCTCAATTTGTCCCGTTCAATACGCACAAAGTGTACTAGTATGGAGAGTCAAAACAATAAATGACGTTATTTTCTGTTCCATCTAAACTGTGAACATAAAACTTGTGTTCTGTAAGAATCTAGAATCTGATCTTCTATGTGTAAGACATACTCTACACACTAGATTAAATACTGTACAGAATAAAGGACATTCATGCATAACATTAAAAGAAATAATACACATACATTGCTCATAAATATTCTCATAAAATAGAAAAATTAATTTTTTAAAAATAAAATTAAATACTAAAATCATGACTTTTAGTATACCAACCCTAACAATGAGAGTATTAAATACCAAAAATCTAACCGTTGAACTCTGCCACATATTTTGAATTTCGTCGCAGGTGTTGACACATTTCCTTTTGGGTTGACACAAAACGTCTAGGGCTGGTTTTTCAAGTGATTAGGTCGACTAAAATCTTCTGTGGTGTCGACACGATTTCTGCATTTTTCTCACCAACACAACGGTGTCGACACAAATGGTTTTGGTGTCGATTCATTTTGTTCTTTAGCTTTCCGAGCGGGCCTTTTTGTGTTGACTCATTTTGCCTTTGGTGTCGACACTAAAAAGTGCAGAAATCCTCGGTTATTTTGTGTCTGCTCAATTTGACTTTGGTGTCGACTCAAAATTTTTTCAAGCGGGCTCGGTATATTTGTGTCAACACGTCTTTAATTTGTGTTGACTCAAAATCTATAGGCGACCTCAATATATTTATGTCGACTCATTTGCAATTTGTGTCAACTCAAAATTCTGGATAACTAAAGTGAAAAAATACTTTAGTGTCGACTCTAACTTAGTTTGTGTCGACTCTTTTTTAGTACAGAGAGACTTGGCCCTTATGTGTCTGTAATAACCCGTATTTTAGCAACTACTAAAAATAAGATACATGTCACTCTTTAGAATAACATAATAGTTGACAGTTTGTAAAAAATCTTAAAATAAAACTTCTAACAAATAATTTGGCAAAATTAGAAGTGAAAATCACAATTCACAAAATACCGATAAGTATAAATTTGAGATTTTTTTTGAATTTAAATTAACCCTCGGTAATTTTTAAATTTTTACAGTTCTTAAAGATATCAGTAATTGTTAAATCGTGACAAGAAAACATTAAATAGGTAGAAAACTGTAGTGAAGATTTTATTTATACGATGATTCATGAAAATACATTAAAAATTTATACCTAAGTTTTTAAGTTTTTCTGAATTAAAAATTTTACATCAAAAAAATTATGAGGTATTAAAATATAACAACAGTAACTTGTCAGCCTAAAATGCGCATGTTTGCCACGTCCAAGGACATCTGTCCTCATTCACGCCTATAAATAATCTAAAACAATTCGGGAGAATCCAATCTTTTGGTTTAAAAAATTCTGGAGGAGATTAGTATATACATAATCTATATACACATTTAGCTGTGAAGCCTATAGCATCAAAAAGAAGAAAAGCATAGAAGCTCTTCCTTCAAGCTTTAGAGCACAACCGACTTTCTCCCCCACCCACGCCGCATGCCACTGCAACCAACGTCGTCAACTCTCCGACCATCACCGCCAACTGCCGGTCTCTGCTCTCCGTCTCTCTCACTCCCTCCGTCTCCCTCACTACGTAATCTCTCCCCTTTTATAAAGATACATATATATATATATATATATGCATCTCTCTATCACGTGGCAATACTGATACCATTCACTGCCACTGGTGACTATTATTCTTTTGACACCCTAACATTGCTAATGGACGGTTCCGATCGTTGGTACACTGCTTCAGGAGGATTCAAATTAGAATATTTTTGTTTAATAAATTTTATTAACAAATTATTTTTTCAATTTATTTCTAACTTGTCAAAAATATGATCCGATCAATTGAGTATGTATTTTTTGCTAATTAGATCAACTTATTTTTTTCAATTCGAAGGCTAAGTCTTTGAATTTTTTAAGGGATTTAGAATATGATCCTTTTTCTCTATCAATGAGAGTCACGGAATAACTACCCAGGAGATGGAAAAAGTAAAACCTGAAAGACGTTAGGCTCTGTTTGTTTGCTGGTTAATTGTTTTAAGTAGCTTCTTATTTAATTACTTGTTTACCTTCATGAATTCTTATAATTAATTTAATTAAAAACATTTAAATATTACAATTAAGTTTTTCAGAAAATAAAACAAAATTTTAAGGATTAAGAATTTTAAAATAAAAATAAAAATGTTCTTTTTTTAAAATGAGATAAAAGGTTATTTCCTGATTATGACTATTCTTAAAATTTATGTTTAAACGTCGCTTTAAACTAAACTCTAGTTTTGTATTTTAACTATTCGATTAACTTTTATTATTTTATTTGTTCACTTAAAAAGACTTATAATAAAAAGTCTTCTAAATAAATTAAAATATAACCAAACAAGGTGTCTTGAATTCATACATATTTTTAAAAAATTAATAAATTTACATATTGTAAATTTAAGTGGTTACATCTAAAAGCCTAAGTTCTTTATGAAATTAGATTTTAATAAAGTATCTTAAAATTAAAATAATATACTAGTAATTAACAGGGGTTTAAAAATAAATAAGATTTACTAAGTAAATAAAATCTTTAGCTAAGTTACGCACGAAAATTAGTATTCCACACTTATGTATAGATGTGATTTTTTATTATGCCACGAGATCTTATTACCAGAAAATTAAAAATTTTGGGAATCAAAAATAATGAGAGTTTTATCACACCTAAGTCAATGTGAGAGTACTTAAGTATTATTTTGTATGAATTATGTTTTAAATTTGCTTTATATCCATGTTTTGAAGTATGAAAAATTGTGATAGCATGATCTTTTATTCAAATGTCATGATATTTCTAAATATGCTATCTGCATTTTTTACGAAGTATGAGTATGTGAAAGGAAGGTTTTTGATAATGTGATACTATTTCAAAGTGCTAAATTATAAGGATTTTGGGCCCTTTATATCCCGTTAGGGGAGGTTGTCCAATTATGGGTGTTGGTTCTCCCAATGGGGGAGGTTTCCTGTTGAGCGGGAAATTTTGCCTTAACGGCTTTGCGGGCTAAGTCCCAGACAGCACATACCACTCGTGCTTGGTAGAGAGTGCCCCCATTTCATCATGTTGCTATCTGTGTATTGAGAATTGAGGTTACGGTACCGTCGGAACTCCCGGTCGTGAGGTGGACGACTACTTGATCACTGTTAGGTATGAATTGTGAATAAGACAGTTTCAATTTGAATTGTGACGGTTATGTGAAGAACTTTACTTTTAAATTATGTGACAGTGAATTTAATGACCCGTGACTGTTGAGCCTGAAAGACACTTCTGAAAAGTTTAAGCAAAATACTTTTAAAAAGGGCTGAGAATGTTATTTATGAGATTTTTGTCATAAGTAAATGTAGTATTTTTTTTATATCTCTTAAGAAAAACATGATATTTTGAATGAAATGACTATTTTCTATCTTGTTCATCGTAATACTAAGTGCACTCTCCTGTAACCTTTTTGGTTGCAGGTTGCTGGTCGCAGAAATTGCTAGAGTTGGTCTACCAAATTCGTCAAGTTCATAGTCCCGGACTCGTAGTCAATTGTGGCTTTATTTTAATCTTTTAGCAAAAAGACCAAAAATATGAAGTTTTTGTACAATATACACCAGTTTGGGTATATAAGATAATGTATCCTTAGCATGTACAGTTACGTTGGTTCCTACAAATAAATAATTTGAGATTGATTAATATAATTACTCTTTTGATTACTATAAATCACATCAATTTTTGGAACCTGAAGAGAGGGTGTGACATTTTGGTATCAGAGCCTTTGGTTATAGGTCTGTAGACTTGTCAAAGTATGGTCTGTGGTGGACCGTAGGTTAGGTGCGTCATTTCACTGTTTGGCATACAGAGTAGCTCAGACCTTGGGGGTTCATGCCATTGCCTTCGGGCGTCTGATTAACTGGCTTTGAGGTCCATTTGGAAAACACGTTCTGCAGACGTAGGTTTCTGATTGGAAGTCTAAGTAAGTTATTAGATTGGGGGAGGTGACCTTTGTGTTGTTGAACCTTCTGTTTAGTAGCTTATTCCTATATTTATACCCTTAAGACAGATTCTTGTATCGAACTCCATACCTATATCATACTAAGGGAAGTACAAAGAATTTGGATATCGCTTCATTGGGTTAATTCAACAAGGTACAAGATATGTGTTTACACAAGCCGGATCGATGCTACCCAAATTGATGAACCAACTTGATCCAATAGCTAGGATGCTGAAGGCAATTAGAAGACTATCGGAGCAGAACACAAGATGGATGGCAATGTAAGCAGAACGGACTAGACTGATGGGTCTTGAGATGAATAATTGTGCGAATTTGATTAGGTCAAGGAGAATTGAGAAGAATGATAAGGAGGGCGAAGAAAGACATGAAAAAAAAATAAAAAAAATTAAAGGTGCTAGAACGGAGGTGCCTCGGTAGTTAAGAAGTCTAGATTCAACGGAAATCAATTGAGTAGATGAGCGTCTGGGCATGTGAAGGGGGTGGAAGCATATGCTTGCTTCAGATGTGGAGTTATTGAGTGTGTTCGAAAATTAATCAAAAGAAAAAAAAACGAATACTTGTTTTAGGTGTGGGGTCATTGATCATTTTAAGAAGAATTACCTGAAAGTTGGTAAGAAATTTTGTTAACGACTGCGGTGAGCCAGGACTTGTGGCTATACAGTGTGTATATTCTAGGATACTAACACAATTATTTAATAGAAATATACAAGACAAAGGAAAAAGACTAATGGAATAACTAGGGATTTCGGGGCAAGTGTCGGCTATGCTGAAACAAGATGCATAAGCTACACCGGATGTGGAGGCAGGTATTTTAACTTTTTCGATATAAGTGCTGATGTTTTATTAGATCTAAATTCAACACGTTTGTTCCTATCGCTTATGTTTTATAACACTAGTGTATGCCATTTTCACGCCCCAAACTCCGAGCCACGTGAAACACCCATAAGCAACCAAACATACACCCAACCCGAGAATACACTCTCAAAGTAAACCATACATGCATTGTATATAAACGCCAAACGGCATACATTACAAGGCTCCAATGCCGAGAAAACGTGTTACAACATATATGTAACAAAACTAGCAAAAAGGAAGACTACACGTTCCACGTCCTCCGGCACCTTTAGATCAACCAGTGTGACCAGTACCTAAAGAAAAATAAATCCCACACCGTGAGCCAAGGCTCAGTAGAAACTAGACAAGTATGCACTATAAACAAAGCATACTAGAAAACCGAAGTGCAGGTTTAAACTCTCTTTCAAGCCTTGAAAACAGTTTTCACATACAAGCAAGAAAGCGATGATACAAAACCATGTTTTTGACTCACTTGCAGGAGCCTTAAAAAACAGTTGGAAACCAGTTTTTAGATCGGGATTCACACGACTCTTAAAACAGTTTGAAAATTGGTCTATCCGTCCCATAATTCATTACATGCAATCCATGATACATATAACAGGCCCTCACACGCCGCAACCACAGTCCTAACACTGAGATAAAGATCCATACATAAACATACATTCCCGGGATAAAATTGTATACTATCAGATAAAACCATAGACCAACAATGGGGTAAAACCGCAAACCAAACCACGGGATAAAACCGCATACTTTACCGTAAGCCACGGGATGGAACCGCCGACCACGGATTATACCACGGGATAAAACCGTAAATCACGGAATAAGACCGTAAATTGCGGGATAAGACCGCACACTACGGGATAACTCCGCATCTTACAGGATAAAACTAAAATTAATGGGGTAACACCGAATATATACAACAGGATAATACTGCAATTATGGGATAACACGAAGCACATCACATGCATTTACAAACCGAAGCCCTAACCGCTTCAAGACCACAGAAGGCCACTTATCCGACTATCATGTACCAAATTAAACTATCCACAGTTCTATAAGCACAAAGCACGTATAAACACGACGTTCCACGTAAAGACGCCACATAACCCGATAAGCCATCACATGCCACACACCCGTCATCCGTTTACCTGAACAATCCATCCACATACCGGGACCCGTCCACACACACCGGGACAACCAACACCTCACCCGAAGGCCAAGACCTGAAACCTCCCCCAAATTGATTCTCACCAGAACCCCACCTTTAACCAAACCACGAACGCACACGTCACGCACATAACCAGCACTCACACAACCGTGCCACAAACCCTAATCCAACCATGCACGTCACACCAGAGGACGACATCACATAAACACCTGGGGCCACCACACGACCCCTGAAACTACAACACCATTAACCAAACCCTAAAAGGAATCCACAGGTATTTGAATCGATTAATTCCCATAAATCAATCAATTGAATACCATAGGACGCCAATCAGCAACCCAAACCCAACCACAAAATCACTAAAACACACCTCAGCACATCAGTCAACCGAACCAAGCCCCCAGTCGACCAAAGACCACACTGGAAAATCTAAAAATGCCACAACGCACGGTTCAATCGACCGAACCCCTCGGTTCAGTCGACTGAACCCCAAAACCATGATCCAATCGACTGAACCTATGAGTTTAGTCGACCGAACTCACCCAAAAACTATTTTTAAGCTACGGGTTCAACCCTCCAAACCTCGAATCGAAGCCTCCAAACTCCAATCCAACATCCTCAAACATACACACGCCTAGACCTAACACCAAAACCTCAAAAGAAACTTCCGACACCCGATTCCATCCACCAAAATAGACAAAAATCCAATTTTAAAATCAAAAACCCAACTGAACATAAACTCAGATCTACAGCAAACCAACCGGTAAAAAGACACCCGATTACACGTAGCACCCTTATAAAACATACAGGCCTAGAATCCTACGTCGATGAGTTTATAACTCGACGTCTCGATCCACGTACAAAATCGAGCTTCGTCGAAATTAAAATCTAACCAGATGGTTGCATAGCCCACCGTGCCAATAGCAAGGATCCACTATTGGATCATTGAAAACAGAACCCTAGGCCCCCGAGAACTTAGAGAGAAGGTAGAGAAAAAAATAGGAAGCTTGTTAGAGAAGTTTTAGAAATATCTTTTTAAAAATATCTAACTCCAGATATTTCTAGGCCTCTAAAATATAGTTTTTAAAATTTTTTTGGAAATTCGTGCCAGAAGGGCCCACGGCCCCAGAAACCTACCCCGCGTGCATATCTAATCCCGATCATGCAACAAAAGTAGTAAAAAACATGCTCAAATGAAAACACGTAATGCGCGTCCAGAAACGCCGAAAAAGAAAATGGGTTACAGTCTCACAACTCTACCCCCTTAAAGGAATCTCATCCCCGAAATTCAACATAAGGTTAAAGAACCCACCACGTCGATCACAATCGACATAGGTACACTAGATGGTTAGCCAAACCATTCCTAGAATATAGGCAAACGAGGTCAGGCATCCTAAACAACAGCTAACTATCTCAAAGACACGGGATCTACAACTCAACCTAACCTCACATCATCACCAGCCACTGCCTCAACACATCACATCACCCACAGAGTCTATCACCAACTTCCCAAATAGATGTAACAAAGAAACTGGCCCAAAACCTGCAGACTCAGAAAGTACCCCTGCTCGCTGAAGGTATATCTGCATCATCCGGCACAACTGGTTCCCTGGAAGCTATGAGGGAATACGCTCGGGGTAATCCCACTCTGGCCTATCCACCAGAACTGAGCGCTGTTGACTGCCGTACTGACTGAATTGATGTACTCCCACCTGCCATCCGAGAAGTCTGAACCACAAGATACTACAGCCACTCCTGCACATATGAACCCTCCGATGTACCAGCCATGCTTGACGCATCCTCCCTCTGGGGACATGTCTTGCGGATGTGTCCAGTCTGACCACATCTATAACAAACTGACAACTCCGCACCTACTACTGATCCTGCATGCAACTCTTAGCATGCCTCAACTGTGGGTCCCGAGACTGCTTCGGCTGCGGGCAATTTCGTACACGATGCCCCGGCTGTCCACATCGAAAACATCTGACCTCCCTCTGCTCTAGCCTTCCTGACGAAGCCACTAATGGTGATGGTGCAGAGAACTGCTATGATCCAGATGGATGAAAACTAGGACCAGAGGATCTTTGCCTCTTGCTGGAATGCTCAGCTGTCTACGCCTCTACTCCACCCTGTGGTATCCTAGCCTCCCTAGAAGCCCGGATCTCAATCATGGTGTTCTCCACCCTCGCTGCTGCCTCCACTAACTCCGTGAACACACGAATCCCCATCGCTACCACACGCTCTCTGATCGCCAGTCTTAGACCCCGGTTAAACCTCATAGAACGCAGCTCGTCTATGCTCACCAACTCAGGTGCAAACCGGGACAAACACGTAAACTTGGACCATACTGCATGACGTCCATCGCCCCTGGGTAAGAGTGTAGAACTCCTCCCTGTACAAATCTCACCTCGAAGCTGGGAAGTACTTCTCCAAAAACACTCCTGTAAAAGCTACCCAAGTAACTCCTGCAATAGTCCTGGCATATTTTCACCAAGCGTGAGCAGCACCCCTCAGCTGAAAGGTGGCAAAAGAAACCCACAACTCATCCTCCACAATCTACATTGTGTCGAGGATCTGTGTCACCAACTCCAACCACTCCATCACCACAATAGGATCAGGGTCTCCAGCAAAGGTAGGTGGATCCATGCGCCTAAACTCCCGCATTGCCACAGTAACCCTCGCCTCAGGCACCCTCTCCCTAACAGCCTCACCTCTAGAGGTCTCAACTAGCTACTTGATAGAGCTAACCAGCACACGCAACAACTCCGTCGCATCCATCAATTCCAGGGGAGCATTTGCATCCCCAGCATCAGGGATAGGAATATCCCCTTGGCCAATAGCACGGCCACGGCCTCGACCACGGCCTTGCCCTCGTCTCACCGACATCACGTCTATATGAAAGAAAACAACGTATAAGATACAGCACCTAGCATGAACATAAACGCTAAACACCTAGCATGCTAACACATAGCCACACACAGGTTCATGCTAAACAAACCCCACATACCGAGGAGAACCAACAAGAATGACACGTCAATCTGGATAACCTACTCAAATTTTCTGCTAGAAATCACGTCAGCTAAATGCGTTTCTAACTAGGCTCCTAAGTTTGTTAATCCAAACGACCAAAGGTAGGACTATCACTCCTAAGATTCAACCTCCATGCTCACATATACACATTATTCACGTATGACCCGCATGCTATCACTTCTATGTTATCAAAACACCTAAACACATGCAGTTAAGCACACTCAATCAGCCTCACACGGTGATGCAATCTCTTTCCACGGCTCATAGGTATTCGAACTCAGAGCTCTGATACCAAGTTGTCACGCCCCAAACTCCGGGCCACGTGAAACACCCATAAGCAACCAAACATACACCTAACCCAAGAAAACACTCTCAAAGTAAACCATACATGCATTGTATATAAATGCCAAACAACATATATTACGAGGCTCCAACGCCGAGAAAATGTGTTACAACATATATGTAACAAAACTAGCAAAAAGGAAGACTACACTCTTCCACCTCCTCCGGCACCTTCAGATAAACCAGCGTGACCGGTACCTGAAGAAAAACAAATCCTACACTGTGAGCCAAGGCTTAGTAGAAACTAGACAAGCATGAAATACAAACAAAACATGCTAGAAAATCGAAGTGCAGGAGGTTTAGACTCTCTTTTCAGCCTTGAAAATAGTTTTCACATGCAAGCAGGAAAGAGAGGATACAAACTATGTTTTTGACTCACTCGCAGGAGCCTTAAAAAATAGTTGGAAATCGGTTTTTAGATCGCGATTCACACGACTCTTAAAACAGTTTAAAAATTGGTCTATCCGTCCCATAATGCATTACATGCAATCCATGATATATATAATCGGCCCTCACACGCTGCAACCACAGTCCTAACACTGAGATAAAGATCCATACATAAACATACATTCCCGGGATAAAATCGTATACTATGGGATAAAATTATAGACCAACCACGGGGTAAAATCGTAAACCAAACCACGGGATAAAACTGCATACCTTACCGTAAGCCACGGGATGGAACCGCCGACCACGAATTATACCACGGGATAAAATCGTAAACCACGGGTAATACCACGGGATAACACTGCATCTTATATGATAAAAATAAAATTAACGGGGTAACACCGAATATATATAATAGGATAATACTGCAATTACGAGGTAACACGGAGCACATCACATGCATTTACAAACCGAAGCCGTAACCACTTCAAGACCACGGAAGGCCACTTATCCTACTATCAGGTGCCAAATAAAACTATCCACAGTTCTATAAGCACAAAGCACGTATAAACACGATGTTCCATGTAAAGACGCCACATAACCCGATAAGACATCACATGCCACATACCCATCATCCGTTTACCCGAACAACCCATCCACATACCAAGACTCGTCTACACACACCGGGACAACCAACACCTAACCCGAAGGCCAAGACCTGAAACCTCCCTCAGACCGATTCTCACCAGAACCCCACCTTTAAACAAACCACGAACCCACACGTCGTGCACATAACCAACACTCACACAACCGTGCCACAAATCCTAAAGCAACCATGCACGTCACACCCGAGGACGACATCACATAAACACCTGGGGCCACCACACAACCCTTGAAACCACAACGCCATTAACCAAACTCCAAAAGGAATCCACAGGTATTTGAATCGATTAATTCCCATAAATCAATCAATTGAATACCATAGGACGCCAATCAGCAACCAAAACCCAAACATAGAACCACCAAAACACACCCCCGCACTTTAGTCGACCAAACCAAGCTCCCAGTCAACCAAAGACCACACTGGAAAAGCTAAAAACACCACAACGCATGGTTCAGTCGACCGAACCCCTCGATTCAATCAATCGAACCCCAAAACCAAGATCCAGTAGACTAAACCTATGAGTTCAGTCGACCGAACTCACCCAGAGATCGTTTTTAAGCTATGGGTTCAGCCCTTCAAACCTCGAATCGAAGCCTCCAGACTCCAATCCAACATCCTCAAACATACACACGCCCAGGCCTAACACCAAGACCTCAAAAGAAACCTCCGACACCCGATTTCATCCACCGAAATTGACAAAAACCCGATTTTAAACCCAAAAATCCAACTGAACGTAAACTCAGATCTACAGCAAACCAACTGGTAAAAAGACACCCAATTACATGTAACACCCTTATAAAATATACCGGTCTAGAATCCTACCTCAGTAAGTTTAAAAATCGACGTCTCGATCCACGTGCAAAATCAAACTTCGTCAGAATCAAAATATGACTAGATAGTTGCGTAGCCCACCGTGCCAATAGCAAGGATCCGCTGTTGGATCGTTGAAAATCGAGAGAAAATAGGAAGCTTGTTGGAAAAATTTTAGAAAATATCTTTTTGATAATATCTAACTCCAGATATTTATAGGCCCCCAAAATATCTTTTTTTAAAATTCGTGCCACAATGTCCCACGGTCCTGTGAACCAACCCCGCATGCATTTCTAAGCCCAATCATGCATCAAAAGCAGTAAAAAACATGCTCAAACGAAAACCTGTAACGCGCGTCCAGAAATGCCGAAAAAGAAAACAGGTCAGGGTCTCACAGCCATAATGGTGGAACATCTTGACTGCATCATATCATAATAATCATTATACCAGTAAGAAAGAAAATGGTAGAGAAAAGTGTGAAAGAAAGTTGTTCGTTAAAATTATGAGATATAGGTGTACTAGTTGTTTTAACACCTTTAGGCATGAAAGATTGTGGCCTAATATTTGGGATGGTTTGGAAGTTATCGTTTAATACGTTGTTAGACTACTTAAAAAAAAAGAGCAATTTTTTTTAAATAGATGGGGAATTAAAAATAGGCATCCCAGGAAGATATGAGAGGATTTTATAAGCAGTTAAAGTTTTTAGAATATTACAAAAAGGGAATTGCCGTAAATTTATTGACAGAGATAGTTGACATGGAGTTGAAAATGATGAAAACTTTTGGAAGATGTCAGCCTTTTGTAAAATGTATTCCCAAAGGACTTGCCAAGAATATCTTAGATAAAAAAAATATATCTCTAACCTATGTCCAGACACGACACCTGTATCATTTTCATTTTCTAGAATATCACCTGCTAAGTTATAACAAATTGAAGGGAGCTATGAAAGAGTAGTTGGATAAGTGTTTCATTTTTGAGAATGCACCAGTGTCGTTTATGAGACGGAATAATGGAACTCCAAGAAGATGTTTTCGATTATTGTCAACCAAGCAGAACCATTATTAGAAATAAGTACCCTTTGCGTGAGATAGCTATTTTGTTCAATCGGCCGCAAGGAGCCAGAATATTCTCCAAGATCAACCTAAGGTCAGAATATTATTATTTCGAATAAGGGAATCAAGTGTATTTAGGACGCCTTTAAGAATCGATATGGATTCTGTGAGATTGTCGTGATTAATGCACTTATGGTGTTTATGGAGGTGATAAATCAATTGTTCAAAAGTTTTTTTGATAAATTCGTAATCATATTCATTCTAGTGTACTATAGAAGTGAGGGGCAATACATGAAATATTTGAGAATTTCTTTGCAAATCGTAAGAGACCACATATTGTATACAAGGTTACTAAGTGTGAGTTTTGGTTAGATCGAGGGGTGTTTTTCTAGGGTATGTTATATCTGGAGACAGAATCCAAGAGGACCCCATGAAAGTTGAGGTTGTAGTAAATTGGATGAAATCAACAAATATAACAGAGATATGTAGTTTTTGGGGATGGTTGGTTATTTTCAAAAATTCATTTGAGACTTCTCTTTAATTGCAAAACCCTTGACTTGGTTAACCCAGAAGAATGTGAAGTTTGAATAGTTTGACCAATGAAAATAGAGCTTGCAGGAACTAAAGTCTAAGTGGGTGACAACCCTGTACTCACTCTCCCATCAGGCAGTGAAAGTTTTGTAGTCTATAGTGATGTGTTACACCAAAGGTTGAGTTGTGTTTTAATGCAACATGGGAAAGTAATCGCATATGTATCCAGACAGCTTAAGCCTCACGAGAAAAATTACCCTACCCATGACCTGGAGTTGGCTATGATTGTCTTTACTCTCAAAATAGGGTGATATTATTTATACAGTGGCACTTAGGAAATCTTTACCAACCATCAAAGTCTGAAGTACGTTTTTATTTAAAAGGAGTTGAACCTAAAATAGAGAAGGTGGATGGAATTAATTAAGAATTATGATTGTATTATCATTCGGGAAAGACCAATGTTGTAGCAGTCGCCCTAAGCTAGAAATTGTCAAGAAATATAAAACACCATCGAATAGTGCGGAGTAGCACATTTTCTGAAATGTGGTCACTCAGGATCACCTTGGCAATAGAAGAAAATAGGGGCTTATTAGCAACTCTTAGGATAAAGCTGACCTTATTAGACCAGATCTGAGTAGCTTAGTTAGCAAATATTCAAGTGAAAAAGATAAAGACATAGGCAGTTGTTAAAGGAAGAACGGCGTTTAAAATACGAGACGATGTGTTATAGTTTGGTCATCGGTTGTATGTGCCTAACAATAAGGAGTTAAGGAGACAAATTTTAGATGAAATTCATAATTCAGTATACACCGTGCACCCTAGAAGTACGAAGATGTATAGAGATCTAAAGGAAAGTTATTGGTGGAGTAGAAAGGAAGAAAGATGTGGCAGACTTTGTGGCAAGATGTTTAATATGCCAACAGATTAAAATTGAACACCAGAAACTGGCAGGATTATTACAACCCTTACCTGTACCTGAGTGGAAGTGGAAACACATCACCATAGATTTTGTGGTTGGGCTACCACAATCACCCAAGGGAAATGCCGCTATCCTGGTAATTGTGGGTAGAATGACAAAGTCAACACACTATTTACCAGTAAAAAATGACATTTCTTATGAATCGGTTGGCACGACTTTATATTGATGAAATTATTCATTTGCATGGCGTACCAATCTTGTGAGACCTGGACCCGTCTCTTTTTGAGATCTTTATATATGTTGATGCATTTCTTTCCATGTATGTGTCTCTGTGTTGCATGGATTATGTTTCCGTTGTCGAACTGCATGTTTTGTATAGGTGCTATACGTGTTAAGCATGCGGGGGTTCGGTTTTGGTTACCTTTTTTAATTTTCTCTCCCAGCGACGACTGCTCGAGCGGTGGGAAGCTCGCTCGAGCGGGCTGGTGGCAGAGTGTTGGTCCGAGATGTGATCACTCGAGCAGTGGGAGTGCGCTTGAGCGGGGTAGTGGCAGAGCGTGGCTCAGAGTGGAGTCTGCTCGAGCAGTGCTTAGGCGCTCGAGCGGTGGTGTGGTAGGGCCTATGTCATCAAGGGGTCCGCTCGAGCGGTGGGTACCGCGCTCAAGCGGTGGGTCCTGGGCGTGAATTTCTGTAGAAGGTTATAAATATCTTTTGAGGCTCAAAATATCCATTTTCAAGCAAATCTCTTTCTCTCTTCCGTTTCTCTACCTTCTCTTTAGCTTTCGGGAGGCCCGAGGCTTAGTTTTTTGCGGTTGGATAGCAAATCCTTGTTGTCAGCGACGTGTGCTTCACATCCATCCGAACAAATTCTCGTTCCGACGAGGTTAGATTTTGAGGCGTCGAGTTTTTAACTCTTTGAGGTAGGATTCTAGACCTACTGTTGTTAAAAGGGTGATATATGTAATTATACCTGCTTTCACCGGGTAGAAATGCATGAAATGCTGTTTACATGTTTTAAACCTTGGTTTATGGGAAAAAGTAGATTTTACGCTTTTTCTCAATTTTATACTTGATTCGGATGTGTTGAGATCCATGGTTTTCAAAAGGAGTTTTGAAAACGAGGTGTTTTTATGAAAAACATGTTTGTGGAGGTTTGGAGCTAACCCTTGGGATTGAGTTTCAGTTTTACTAAACATATGTTGTTACATGCTTGTAGATCTCAATGTTGATGGATGGGATCCCTTTTACATACATGCGATGTAAAATTATTTTACGTATTTTTCTTAAATGTTATCCATAGATGTACCATGACAGTGAGTTCGGTTGAGTTGGGCTTCCATTGCTCCTTGGTATAAGTCTGAAAACGTGCGTAGTGTAGGTGCTATGTACTTTCGGGTTAGTCCCCGTAAATTGAGTGATTGGGTGCTTTGTACCATTGGACTCAGGTTTCATAAATTAAGCAGTAGGTGCTCTGTACTTTCGGGTTGGATCCCGTAAATTGAGTGGTTGGTGGGTGTTTTGGACCCTCGGGCTTGACCCGTAAATTGAGCAGTTATGTTGTCATGACTCCGTATAGAACTTGTCATTATCAAGACTATGGGCCTAGGATAATGGACGAGAGTCTATAGTTGTTACCTTTGTCGGTATGGCAGAGTCGGTACATAGGATCTCATTTTACTATGTTCTCCTCGGCTGTGTGACCCGAGTGGAGGAAAACTATTTTACCATTTTATTTTCCTCGGTTGTGTGTTCCGAGTGGAAAAATAATGTTTGATTCCGGTTGTGTGATCCGGGTGAACAAAATCAGGGTTCTGATTACTGTGTTTACAGCTTTTCCTTAACTGTGCATGATATCTGTTAGGATGATATGCATAGTTTCAAGGATGAAAATGGTGGTTTTCAAATGGAAAACGTGTGGTTTTTGAAAGAAAAACCTTTGGGCTCTCGTGGTCGAGTTAGCTCCCACGATATGATTGCATAGCTTGCTTTACTGGTTTATTGTCTTTTCCTATTAGGTTTCGGCTCACAGTGTGAAATTTTGCTGTAAAAACATTTTCAGGTGACCACGTGGAGATGACCTAGATGCTTGTGGTGATGGAGAGCTTGCTGTATTTTTTCTATTTTGGACATGTATTTATACATGTGATGCCTATTTCAAAAGGCTGGTTTTGTACGCCTTTCGGCGATATATTATCTCTTTGTATGAGTTTGCATGGTTTCTGTTTATGAGAGATAAACTTGGGGATTTTATCCAAATGATGTATATTTTTGAGTTGATGGTTTTCTAACTGTAAATCTTTTATTCAAACGGTGTTTGGGTGGGCTTTCGCGTGACTCTAGTGTTTGGGGCGTGACAACTTGGGATCAGAGCTCTGGGTTCAAATACTTAAGAGCCATGGAAAAGAGGGTACATCACCTTGTGAGGATGTATATGTGCTTGATTGCATGTGTTATAGTGTTTTTCCTAACATAGCATGATAGCTTGTGATGCATACGTGGGCATGGAGGTTGGACTTTAGGATTGATTAGTCTTGCCTTCGGGTGTTTGGATTTACAAACTTGGGAGCCAAGTTAGAGACGTGTTTCACGGACGTGATTTTTAGCTAGGAATCTGAGTTGGTTGTTCAGGTGGACGAGTCTTTCTTGTTAGTTCTCCTCGGTATGTGAGATATGTGATGACATGATCTAAGTGGCTAGGTGCTATCATGCTTATAAGTGATATGTCTTTTACGTTAGCAATAACGTGTTGTAAGAATGCTTATCCTGTTATATTACTTCGTATAGAATTATGTCCACGCAGGGAGGACGAGGCCGAGGTCGAGGCCGTGGCCGTGGTGCTGGTCGAAGGGATGTTCCAGTCCCAGATGTTGGGGATGCTAATGCACCCCAAGGACCGGTTGGCGAGGGAGATTTGTTGCGTGAGATGGTCGGCTCCATCCGATAACTGGCTGAGGCCACTAGGGGAAGAGAGAGTGCACCTGAGCCGAGGGCGACGGTCGCGATGCGTGAGTTTCGTCGTCTGGACCCCCTACCTTTTCGGGGGATCCCAACCCCACGGTTGCCACTGAGTGGCTGGAGCTGATTACCAGGATTCTGGATTTGCTTCAGATTGAGGAAGATGATCTGAGGGTTATATGTGCTGCCTTCCAGTTGAGATGGAGTGCTCATATGTGGTGGAAGTTCGCCAAGACCATAGTGGCAGGCACTTGGGAGGCATTCACAAAGGTATTTCTAGAGAAATACTTTTCAGCGACTTTGAGGGATCGCTACAGAGAGGATTTTCTATTTCTGATTCAGGGGACGCTGACTGTGATTGAATATGAGGCTGAGTTTACTAGCCTGTCCCGGTTTGCACAGGAGATTATGCCCACTGATGAGTTCCGTGCGAAGCGGTTCGAGAGGGGTTTGAGGCCCGCTATTAGAGATAGGGTGGCTACATTCCAGATGCAGGTCTTCACAGATTTGGTACAAATGGCCATGAAAGTGGAGGACACTCTGAATGAGACGCACAGAGACAGGGATAGTCGGGGTCAGCAAGGAGGGGAAAGTGCTCAATCTTAGGTGTGTAGGGAGAACAAGCGTCGACGGACATTTGGTCCGAGCTCTCATCCGGTGGGGTCGTATCCTCCACAGTCTTCTGTATCCACACATCCCGTAGTCTTAACGGGATGGTCGAATCAGAGGGCGCTTTGTCATAGATGCCAGCAGCCAGGGCATCGTGCGGCAGAGTGCAGAAGTGCAGTGCCTGTCCAGGCACAGTCACAGCCGCAGGCTCAGGGGAGAGGACCAGTGGTATGTTATGAGTGTGGCCAATCTGGGAACATCAGGAGGGATTGCCCCAGAGGAGGGAGCGTGCAGAGCACAGCTAGAGCACCAGTTACTCCATCAATCCAGGGGCATCAGTTATCTCGGTTTGCAGAAGGGGGTGCATCAATACAATCAGGCAGACAGTCTACAGTATAGGGCCACAGTGGGAAAGCCAGAGCTTATGTGCTTGCATATCCCAGTTCATCCAGAGCACCGATTGTGCCCGATGCTGCTGCTACCACCTCCATGATTAGAGGTACTTTTCTAGTCTATAGATCATGGGCCAGTGTTCTCATAGACACCGGAGCATCACATTCGTTTATATCGTCTGCATTTGCATCTTCTTTAGGGTTGGAAATGGACTGGTTGGGTGGTACTATGAGTGTAGAGACCCCAGTCAGTGGGAGTGTGAAGTTGAGTCTTGTTTGTAGATCCTGCGTGTTAGAGGTCGATGGTCGTTGTTTAGAGTTTGACCTTGTTATTCTAGACATGACCATGTTTGATGTCATCCTAGGGACGGATTGGCTGACCACCTATCGTGCCTTTATTGATTGCGATCGACGGAGGGTAACGATTTGTATCCCGGCGGGAGATTGTTTCATCACATTCCTATTAAATGTGCTAATACTAGTGCAATTAATATATCCAAGAACCCAATACAACACTCAAGAACCAAGCACGTAGAGATTAGACATCATTTTATAAGAGATCATGTGCAAAAAGGAAATATCGAACTTAAATTTATAGGCACAGATTTCCAGTTAGCGGACATTTTCACAAAATCCTTAAATGAAGAAAAAATATGTTATATAAGAAGAGAACTTGGTATGTTATGTGCTCCAAATTCATGATTTATATGCCATACTAACCATGTCTTTTCATTGTATTTCAAAGCATTTGATGTTCTTTCTTGAATGTGAAAATGTGTCGACACCACTTGGAAAAGTGTCGACACAAATGTGTGTTGTGTTGACTCAAAGATGTTTAGAAGTGGCATTGTGAGAAAAGTGTCGACCCCTTTCTATTCAGTGTTGACACCATATTGGTTCTCTGACTATCGGTAAATTTGTGTTGATACCAAGCTTAATCATGTCGACCCAAATAGCCGAATGTGTCGACACCTTCTGAAAATGTGTCGACACCATTTCCTGTTTTTGATACCTTCACTCGATACAAAAAGTGTTGACACCAAACATAATTTGTGTCGACACAAATCGATAAGTCTATATATAGACGCATCGGTCCCGAACCGTCACAATCTTTCCCTCTCTCTCTATAAAAACCGTTCGTCTCCCGCGCAGTTTCTCTTTCAAACCCTACGTCGACTCCTCACCTTCTTCTTCAATCTCAAGCCAAATCCATCAAAATGCCTCCTTAAACCATGGGTAAAGGATCAAAGCTAAGCGGAGAAAGAACCTCTTCAAACCCTAGAACGTCGAAATGGAAGAAGACGACCTCCAAAATGGTGACAGCAATGGCAACTGTATCGAAAAATGTAGCCACGTCTGAGGCAATATCCTTCAAAACCCCCAAAATCCGTCAACTTTATATCTCTTCATTTACAAATCGAAATGTTGTTCCTGGTTGGTCAATTGACTTTTCATTTTTTCATTCCATTAAAATGAGATTTAAGGATCTCTTTTCAAGCCTTTGGTGGGAAAGGCTTCTTCAAATCAAAGAACCTCACTATCCCACTTTAGTCAAATCTTTCTATGCACACTTCCACATTTCCTTGATTCCGACCACCACAATCACCACATGGGTGAATGGTGTAGACATTGTTTTGACTCCCTTTCCCTTAATGAGATTCTTGGGATTCCCGAAGGGGAAATATGTGTTTATCATAAGTAGAAACCTATTGAGGTTGAAGGTTTTTCATTTTCTGATTCAGTCAAAAATATCTTTGAGAATGATGACATCGAACCTACCAAGCCCTTAGAGGCTAACTCCTTGAAACTTGAAATGCGCGTACTACATCACATGGTAAACCACATTTTTCTACCCCAAATGGGAAAATTTAGTGACATTACTTATATGCACGCTTTCATCATGTGGTGCATCCTCGAACAGAAAAACCTAGATTTAGGCTTCTTGTTCATTTCTCACATACTCCACTCACACAGCAAGTCAAACTCCTCTCTCCCACATGGAATGTATCTCACTCGCATTTTTCACCATTTCGGCATTGACTTATCTGAAGAAAAGGCTGTTGCCTTCTCAAAACATGACTTGTGTGGCAGCTCATCACTAAAACATATGCAAATTGCAAATGTTAATGATGTTTAGACCACCTCTCGTCGTGGGACCCCCTCATCTGCTAGGACCTCTCCTCCTCCTCCTCCTCGAGATATTTCATCCATCCCCGTATATCTTGATTCTCCTCCCTCTCGACCTAATGTTCATGGACCCTTTCACACTCCTGGTCCATCTTCTGCTCCTCCTCCTCCCTCCTTTGCATCTGCTCCACCTGCTCATGTTCATGTTGATCTATCTGAGGTTGTATCTTTGATTCAAGCTTTATCTTCCAAAGTGACCTTGTTTCAAGCAAAAGTCGATCAAGACTTTTTTGACTTAACTCAAATGGTCTCTTCTCTCTTTGATAAAGTCAGACACCTTGATAAAACTAACTGAAGTCTCTGGCGAGACGTTGAGAACACCACAGATGTTGGGAGAGCCCTATGCAAGACCATGGATGACAATATTGTCTCCATTGTCAATTGCAATAAGGCAACCCTACATCAAGTCAGGAAGGAATATGACTAAGGTATTGTGACTGTCGTTTATGCCAACTCTCAGAAAATGGAAGAACACCACCAACGTATAACAACCCGGCTCAAATCCTAGTGTTAGCGACAAATAGACAATAAGAACTTAGGTCGCTATATGAATAGAAGAAACCCTAATTAACCCGAAAATCCTAGTTCGACTCAGAAATCCTAAAAAGGGAAAATACTCTGAGGCAAATTCCTAACACTCAGAAAAGCCTCGGAACAACTTAAATTAAGTAAATAATATAAAATATTAAATTAAAAATCAAAAATTTTCATAATTAAGGTAAAATGACCATTTCGCCCGTAGTACAGCAAAAAGTCCTAAAAATCTAAAATTTGACACATGGACACCCAAAATCAGATATTTATATACAATTAATTAATAAAATACAAAATAACAACAACAATGACCGAAATGCCCTTGCATGGCCGGCCACCTAGGAGAATGTGCCCAAAAAGCTACTTTTTACCTTTTTAGACTTAAAAATGAGAAAAAGATGTATAAATTAAGCATTATTTTGACCCAATATTTTTTATACTAGTAATATATATAGTAATATAATAATGTATGTCAACAAAAGCAAACAAATAATTATTTAAAGTTTTTACACAATAAATAAGTTAAAAAAACCAATTCTAGTCAAACTAGCTTAATTTAGCTTAAAAGCCTATATTTATTTATTTAATTGCTATCAAAATTATGATAAATCATGAGAATACTAAATTAATTATAAATACATTAATATAATAGGTTTTAGTAGGTTTAGATGCCCAAAGGGTACATAAAATTAGTATTTTATGCATTTATATTCACAAAAATGTACCAAAATACAAATTAAAACCCAAGTTAAATACAAATCAGCTTTTTAGTCTCCCAAACACTGATATGGCCGAAAATCCCACTGCCCCAAACCTGATTTTGTAAGCCCTTAATAAATCTCACCTCCCATGCAATAAATGAGGGAATTTAAAAATTTAAAAATTACTTAAATGTCATAATTATTTTATTAACCATTTTTCCTATAAAATGAGCGAGAAACCTGCCCGTTTTCTCTACATATTTTGGCTGAGAAGAGAGTGTGAGAGAGAGGTTCCAAAAAAATTCAAGTGTCTACAAAGAAGGAGAGAAAAAGAAAGGAGGAGGAGAGAAGGAGGAAAGGTTCAAGGGGAAGGCATTGAAGCTAAGTCTACTTCTTCTTCAGTCTTTGTAGTATCAAAAGAGGTAAGCAACTTTCTTAAACCTTCTAATATTTTCCCTCATGATACTCCTCAATCCATCTCTATAACGAACCCTAAGAAAAAGAAATGAAGAATAACTCAAAAAAAGGCATTGTAAATGCAAGTAGTGGATTGCTAAAGTGAGATTATGCTTTGTATGTGCTTGCATGTATATATTCTTGATTTTTATGGCTTAAACATGTTCTGGAGTTTTAGTTTATACAAGTTTGAGACATGCATGCAAAGAAAACATATCAAAAATATACACAACATAAGCTAAGCAACCAAAACCCTAAGTTGCCTGATTTTCTGGACTTACTTATTTTCTACCACCAACTGTAAAACCTCATAACTAATTATAGGAAAATGATCTTAAAGTAATTTTTATATCCAGACCTATATTTTTGAGTTATCTTTCATACAAAGTGGGTTTGAAGTGATTTCGTTGGGTAGAACTCCAGATATGTCATTTTTTCCAAAGAGAGTCGGATCTTGACCACTCTGAGTTGTAGACTTAAATACCCTAAGTTAGAGTGAGAACTGAGCTTAGATCAAAACATAAAACTTGTAGAGGACATATTTATCTTTATTTCCACAAAAAATGACCTAAAAATATGAAGTTATAATAGGTCAAAATCCTTGCCAAAGTCACTATTAAGATTCAATGACTGACAGACCTCTCTATCACACATTTTTTTGAGACCCAAAACCAAACATTTTAGAAGCCAAATACAAATGTGGTAAACATGAAAAATGTAACTAAGATACTAAACTAAATACTATGAAAAACCCAGCCCAAAATTCCCTCGGTTGATACCCGAAATGTTTTGAGCATTCTCTGTTACAAACACACTCTGCAGACCCTTTTTAGGCTGACTAAAACCTTTTTATACATTGGCCAAAATTTCAAACTTTGTCCAAATAACTTGCCTTAGAACAAAACATGAAACTTGTAGGGGACATCTTAAGATAAAACCTCACCAAAAATCATACCTATATTCTTTGAATCGATGCCCCAAAACCGTGGCTAACGGAGACCCAAATTCTGTACTTTTCTCTGTAAAGTGCTGAATGATTTTTCCTAAATTAAATCAAATGACCCTTTTGCCCTAGGATCTAATCTTAGTGCTAAACATAAAAGTTGTAGAAAATATTTTTATCTAATTGGTGTCCAAATGTTAAAAATTAAATCAATGTCTAAGTGCCTAAAAACATTATCGCATCTTTAAAACTAGCAATTAAACTTTTACCCAATTTTGGCTAACTGTATAAGTAATGTGTCACATTGTGGAATTTGAATATATGGACTTTAAATGAATTATGTGAATGATTTTTGTATGAAAATGATAATTTGATTAATATAATCCATGCCGCTACGTTGAATTTATGTGTCGTGAATTATTGCTTTTACTTTATATACTTGTACACCATGCTCATAAGTTTACAATTTCATGCAAAGCATACATATGTCATTTTAGCTCACACCATGATCAATTTATACATGTAAATTGTAAATAGCAGTTGCATATGTTATATCGCATCATCACTGGGTTGGGTTTCGTAGGGTTCACCATTTTGTTTTGAGAAAAGAATGAAAATTAAACCTTAGGATTGGTACCGTGATTGATGGGATAAGAATATTGTGATATTGGCTAAATGCCCTGATTGTGATATTAGCTATATGCCCTGATTCATTTTTTTTAGGATGGTTCTGCCCCAAGTGCTAAGTGCACCTTATTGTTTATGATGCATATTTTGGTGAAAGCAGTTCGGGTGGCATAATAATAGGAGTTAGATTTCACGATCCCACGTTTGACCTTGACCTAAGATTTGAGAGCCTGAATGTTGACTTGTCTACACCCTTGCCATCAGTGATGACCTCGCTGGACACTTAGTCCGCTATGTAGTCATCTCACGACTTAAGGAACGCTCTTTGTCGGTCGGTAGACTTGGTCAGCGTGATTGGGATCATAGGGTTTAGGATGGTTCACCTCGGTTTGGGAGAGCCCAGGATAATTGAAGTTTAAATTTGGATTAGAAAACAAAATTCGGTTGCATCGCATTCATCTGCATCACTCATTCACACAATTGCTCTTATACATGCTTACCCTGTTGAAACGTTAAATTGTCTTTCTCTTTGACCGTAAATTGTATTGGATATTGTACGATATGTATTGTAGGATATTTTGTTGTGAGTTTGTTAGATGATTTAGGAATTTGCTTCTGGGCTTTGGCTCATGGCATTATTGCCACAGGTAAGGAAGAAGGATTTTTTGAGGAGGTTGCACTCGTTGAAGAAGAAGGCTTCGAGGAACAAGGGGAGTGTAGGAGCCAGCATACCCTGACAACGCGAATTGAAGAATTTGAATTTTCTCCTTTCTTTTTGGTTCTTTTTCTTAGTTTCCATGGGTATATTGTAATCTTGTTAAATTCTCTAGATGACTGTAATCATTAAGTATTTTGAACAAATTTTGAACCGTTAATGTTATAGTAATTATCATATGAAATTCTGAATGTTCGGCTAGAATATCTCCCTTATTTATAGTTACATATGTCTCAACGTGTCCAAAGGACAGGGCGTCACACAGTGGATCAAAGAAGCTTGAGCAAAACAGTTCAAGCCCAAAGAAACGGGCAAAACAGTTCAAGCCCAAAGAAACAAAGGAAGAAAAAGCCGCACGACTTAAGTGCGAAACGGATCTGGCTTTGGCTACCCGCTATGAAGCAATGGTTGCAGCTGAGGCTAAGGATGAGCGAGCGCGAGCATCAAAAGAACGAGCCTCCGCTAGCAAGGAAAAAGCCAAGGCGAAAAAGGAATTCAAAAGATTCGTAGATGATCAGTAGCTCTTCTTTTTACTGATTACAAAAGGGGAGAGAAGAACAGGTAATTGAGTGAAGGGGAGAGTTAAGGGAAGAAGAAGAAGAAGAAGTTCAAACATTAAGTTTTTTTTTTTTCTGAAGATGAAGATGTATCACATATTTTTTTTTTACCTTTTTGGTTGATTGGATGGTTTGACTGCTTAACATACATTTGTTGTTTGGATGGAAGTTTAAACATTTCTGTTATAGTTATGGATGAATGAATACCAATCTTATATACATGATTTGTTCATATACCTATGAATGTTGTTGAATAATTTGGCAATGAATTCATATATATGCTTCTGATACGTGTTTGAATTATTAAGGAAAATTCAGAATGATTCTTGATCTTTTGTTGCAAATAATATTAAGAATATGTGCCATCATATTGTTTGAATGTCTAGCCACTATAATTATATATGTTGTTTAAGGCATATTGATAAGGGGAGAATTCTTGTTGAAAATTATTTTCAAATATTTTTTAGAAAATGCTAATATGGTTGTAATCATAAAAAAAGAGAGATTGTTAGCCCAAGGGATTTTTTATTTTGATTTTGATGATTTTCATAATTTATTTTTTAAAAATAAATGGCTTTAAAAGAATAATATCTTTATATTTTCAAAATGAAAGTGTTAACCCATTTTGAACAAATAATTTGACACCTTAGCAAAAAAGAAATGACTTATCTCTCAAAAGGATTAAAACACTTAAGTATTCTTGCATGAGAATATTTTGTGTTAAACTCAATTAAAAAATAAGTCAAACACTTTTAAGGCAAAGTATACTTGAATCACATCAAGTGTGTCAACCCCTTTGAACAAATGGTTTGACACCCTAATAGTTTCATGAAGTTATCTTTCAGGTATCAAAGTTAGTGTTGACACAAACAAGTTTTGTGTCAACACAAAAGAACCGTAGCTCTCAGGACTCAAAATGAGTCGACACAAATAAGTTTTGTGTCGACACAAAAGTGTTTATCAATTTTGGTATTCAATATTTTGGGTCGACACATATAGAAATCGTGTCGACACAAAAGAACCGAGGCTACCTGCAGCATTTGAGGTGTCGACACAAATTGAAGATGAGTCGACACAAAAGTCCCGAGCCTACCTGAAGAATTTGTGGTGTCGACACTAGCGACCTCAAGTGTCGACACAAAAATACTGAGGCTTCCTACAGAATTTAGTGTCGACATCAAAGAAGACATGAGTCGACACAAAGTGCCTCCTCTGGATGCTGAAGTTTCAAACGAGTCGACACCAGATTTAAATGTGTCGACACCATGATATTGGTAAGGTAGAATGTAGAAATTGTGTCGACTCCTCAGCAAATTTGTGTCGACCCAACCACTTAAAGGATTCTGCCCAGACAATTTGTATCGACACCAAAAGTCTTTGTGTTGACACCGGTGACGAAAATTCAAATTCACGACAGATCTCAACGGTTGGATTTTTGGCATTTATTGCTCACACCTACCTCCAACGGTCATAAATGCACAAAAACTTATATAAGGAGTAACTTCTCAGCATTTACAAAAACTAGAGACATACATTTACTGTTTTATTGCTTGAATCAAACTCAGAATTCTAAGTCCTCATTTATTGCTAAATCTCTAGCTGTTGTCCCTCATCTCTCTTTACTTTCTCATTTATTGTAAATCATTTCTGTAAAGAGAGTGAGTGTTTCTCATTTATACACTTCATTTATTGTAATCAAGGGTAAGTCACCCTTTTTATCCTTCAAGTGAGTGAATAAATCTCATCAAAGAAAAGTTCAAGAGAGATTAGAAGAAAATAGGGACTTATTTCATAAGATCTTCTTGAAGCTATTTTAGGCTTGTGAATGTGCCCGTAAATATTCGGTTTACTCAAGCGAAGTATTGAAGTTGTAAAGGCTTAGAATGCGCTCGTGAAGCATTCTAGATAGTGAAAATACTCAAGGAAAAACTTGAGGAGTGGACGTAGGCTTGGAAGAAGCCGAACCACTATAAATCTTTGGTGTCCGGTTCAATCTCTCTATCCCTAACCTCTTTAATATTTGCATTACTTTAATCTTTAATTAAATTGCTATATTTATTTTTTTATATTAAAAGGTTTTCGAAAATGTTTTAATATTGTTATTTATATTTTAAAGACCCAATTCACCCCCCTCTTGGGTTGCCTAGAACTAACACAAGGTATGTATTATACCACTATGGGCATTGTCATAATTGCATTCGTGCATGTTGGAGTCCATCTTGTAGATGTTCATACCGTTATGGGATTGGGAATGTTGGAGTCATCATTCCTTTGGTTCTAAGTCTAGGGCATCTCTAGTTGCCAGTTTTATAAAATATTTTGGGATGTATTCCCTATAAACACCCTAGGTGTATCCTTGGTGTATGGAAAATTGGTAATGACGAAAATTATTAGGCGCCAAGGGTTCGTCGCTAGCATTCTGATTTTTGTAAGATTGACTTTGGGTTGACACCAGTGAAGGCGTCAAGAGTCTTAAGGTGTGATAAACCAGTTACATATATTGATTGATCATTGGATATTGGGCAGCCTGGAGGATGATGGCCTACCCCCACGCTTTTGTCATTGAATAAAACAATTGTGGCATGAAGTCCGGTGATGCAGTTATTATTTGTAACGAGGTGCAATGATTGCTTTGGTGATCAATTGCCTAGAAAAGTCCATTCTTCTAATTCGTAGCATGGAATTTATGTTCCGTTCTTAGAGTATAGTAGGGTTAGGCATTCACATTTCATTGCATTTATCATCACATTTCTTACATAATAGGTCACTTTCATATTTACCTAGTTACCATGTTATATCTTTCAAATTTGCCTATCTCCTTGATATGTTAATGCCTTAAGTGTTATATAAAGTGTGTTGTGGTGACTTTATATCGTGAGTTTGGTTAGAAAGTTTGGAATATTTTCTTCTGGGCTTTGGCTCTTGGCTTTGTGCCATAGTTGAGGAGGAAGAAGTCTTTGAAGAAGAGATCCCCAAGGAGGGTGAGGTCTAAGAGCAAACGGATCCTGATGATGCATAGCCTGTGTTTGGCCTAGCTTTTTGTAAGGACCTGGTACGCGTTTATTATATAATTATATGTTTTCAGTTAAGGAGGAGACGGAATTAATTTTAGACATGGGTGCTATAAAATTTTGTTCATTAACAGTTAACTTACTGGCATGTGAAACTGTAATTGAGTTACAGGATGCTAAACGACAATAAAGTGTGGCTAAGTGTAGCTTGTTAATTTAAATTCCTGGAATACGGGTTAAAAATTAAATTGTGAATGTGAAATTAAATTATGAAGTTAATGGATTTAAATTAGAGTGGAAAATGGGTTATGAAAGCTAAAAGCGGACAGAAGAAAGTAGAAACAATAAGCGGCAAGCCAAACATGGCCTTGGACCATTCTAGAGAGAGAAAGATAAAGGGGCAAGGGGTCTCACTCCCTCACCCCTCTCACGCCATCATCTATTCTCCCATCTCTTCTCTTCTTCCTCTTCTTTTCTTGGGTAATGTTGGGAGGATTCTCATTGCTCCTCAAACCCTAACCCTCCCTTGCTAAAATTTACAACCTTAGAAGCTACATTGAAGGTAAACAAGTAAAGAAATCAAGCTTTGGAGCATGGAAGTGAAAGATTGAGCATCAAGGAGCAAAACCAAAGAGAGCCAAAGCCCTAGGGTGGAGATTTTTGGTAGATTTCAAAGAGTTAAAGCTTTAAGAGGTAGGATTTAGATTATCTTATATGTTTTGTGTCGAGTTGTGTTGATATTTTTCTTATATGAGTAAAAATCTTTTTGATTTCATGTATGAGTGAAAAACTTGATAGGTGTGTGTTGGTTGAGTTAGATTTTAAGAAAATTAGAGTTTTGGAAAATGGTTAGTTATGAATTTGTGAGTTATTGTGCAAAATGGAATCTTTAATGACCTAGGATTTCATGTTTTTGCATCAATTTGGGGTTTGGATTGATTTTTGACTTCAAAAATTTGTAAAAATCCAATTTTCGGCGAAGGACCGCCCGAGGGACCGCTCAAGCGGTCTAGAGGGTGGTCATGAGAAGCTCTCGGCTTCTTCTGCAGGCCAGACCGCCCGATAGACCGCTCGAGCGGTCTATCCCGTGGTCTGTTTCATTGCTCAAAATTTTATTTTTAAAATTTGCGTATCTCCCTCATCCAGACTCCGAATGGGGTCAACTTTATATGCAAATCGAAGCCCCAGAAGTCTTCTTTCCAACAAGACTACTCTCACAAGAAAATACTCTTTGTAGAAAAAGTTATGATCAATAGAGTGAGGGTATGTCAGAATTTTAAAATCATTTTCACCCGTTTTTAGCTGAATGTTTTGGAAAAACATATTTTCATTCAGGTTGGCCCTTTTTACTAAATACCTAGTCCCTTAAGCTTGTGGCACATTTATAGATATACCTAAGTGGAGTTGGGATGCATGCATTGGACCTGTAGATTGAGTCTTTTACACAAAGCGTGAGCTTCAAATTGATATATGTATATGTATACATGATGGGTGTATTCCTTTTAAATTGAGCTGATCCTCTTTTTATCAACTTTGTGTTATGGATATGTGATAACATTGTGATCTATAAGAAATTGGTAACATCATGATTTATGAGAAATTGTATGACGAAAGTGGCTTAATGAGACATTGTATAGTGAAAGTTAGGCAATGAGAAATTGTGTACTAAAAGTCGTGATAGTAATTCGGATTTGGAATTATAATAATATACTATGGTAATGAATGGGAGAGGAACCATTTGTGGGTTGAACTCCCGGGTTGTGAAAATGAATCTAATTAACCTAAAATGAACCGTACGGATTTACGTGGAATAAGTTGGGCTAGCGGCTCCGCGGTGAAAGACCAAAAACTTGCACAAGATGTGGACCACATGCC
Source organism: Heliamphora pulchella (assembly GCA_032270985.1). Taxonomy (NCBI): domain Eukaryota; kingdom Viridiplantae; phylum Streptophyta; class Magnoliopsida; order Ericales; family Sarraceniaceae; genus Heliamphora; species Heliamphora pulchella. Next base: position 54,736 of record JAULJZ010079672.1, read on the forward strand.
CACGGGTTAGTCCCCGAAATGTGGTATTGTGTCGTGGTGAGTTATAGAGCTATCTATTGCCCAATGACTTCGTGTAGCCTATTGGAATTAATAGGGAGGGGTTTCTATAAGCTGCACCCGACATCAGTTCATTAGAGGTGATGCATTTTTTTTTTTAAAATCGAGAATGAAAAATGAAAAATTGACGAATTGTAACTGGAGACAAATCTGGGTGTGCGTGAGTATGTGTGTGTAAAAACAAGTAATTTGGTGAAAATTTGCATTTTCATTTGGTTACACCCATCACACCTCACAAATCATGCATTAGATATGAGTTAATCTTTATCCTACGTGTTTCGGCTCATGTATATATGTCAAACACATTTTAGGTTCCGACGAGCGGGGTGATAGCAAGGCTATGGATGCTTTGGGAAAGAACAAAGAATGGGAGCCATGATTTATCTATTTCATCATTTTTGTTGTACAGAAGACAATGGAAGTATTGTAATGTAAATGATAGTTGAAGCTGTATATATGTTATCTCGAACTTTGTGATAAACTTGGGAATGTAAATTTTGGAACTCCAATCGTTTTATTAAATCCTTTTATTGTCATATGTAATATCTTCTTACATCTTGGAGTATTACCAATGGATACGAATTATGTATGGCATGTTTTTGGGTTTAGCTCACAGACCCAGGTTTTGGGATGTGACAAAATGGTATCAGAGCTCTAGGTTTGGATACCTAGGGGCCGTGGGATGTGACGACCACTTTGTATGAGAATTGTTAAATGAGAATTAGGCTACATGGCATGGTTTGTATGCTTGCATGGGATTGTGGTTGTATTGTCTTGCACATGTTATGTGTTTATATGAGCATGGAGTTTGAGTCTTGGGGTGATGTGACTTGCCATTTGGCGTCTGATCAACTACTTTGGGGTTCGAAATAGAAAAATGTTTGGCCGACGTTTGTTCTATGAGAAATCTGAATTAGTTGCTCGGATTGCCGCGTTACTTTGAGACTTTCCCTCAGTATGTGTTTGTGTTTGTGTGATTAAGTTTGAGTAGGATAGCCCTGTTTGCGCTTAAAATCAAATCTGTTGGGGAGGGTGTGTTGATTTGTTTGCAAATTATATATTGATGATCGTTTTCTTTTCGTATAGTGATGCCTCCTAGGCGAGAAAGAGGTGGAGGTCGCGGTCGCAGCCGGGGGCGCGGGAGAGCGCCAGTTCCTGAAGAAGGGGATGTTAATGCCCTGTAAGAACTAGTTGGTAGTACAGAAGTGAATCAACAGATACTGAATGCATTGAGGACTTTGGTAGGGGTTGGGGCTAACCAAGGAGGAACGCGGGATATAGACGGAAGGGCCGCAATGATGATGAGAGAGTTTCAGCGCTTGAACCCTCCTACTTATGCTGCGGAACCGGAACCTCGAGTGGCGATGGAATGGTTGAAGGTAGTCACCCGAATTTTAGATACTTTGCAAATAGTGGAAGATGACCTTAGGGTCGGTTTCACTACTTTTCAACTCTGGGAAGAGGCAAATGACTGGTGGGAGTTTGCGAAGACGACAACGGACAGTACATGGGCAGCATTTACAGCGGTGTTTCTGGAGAAATATTTCCCCGAGTCTATTCGAGATACATATAGAGAGGAATTCTTATCGTTGATACAATGGAATCTTTCCGTTTTGCAATATGAAGTAAAGTTCACAAGTTTGTAAAAGTTTGGGCCTGAAATGGTGTCAACAGAGGAATTAAAGGCCAAGAGATTTGAAAGGGGTTTACGAACAGCCATCCGAGAGAAAGTGGTGGGGTTTCGACTGCGGGTTTTCTCAGAAGTAGTTGAGATGGCCATGGTGATAGAAAGTGCTATGGTAGATAATCGCAGGATCATAGAAAAGAGGCAACAATCGGTGGCTAGAACAACACAATCTGAGGGACGACCTTATAAGAAGCGAAGACTAGAACATGGTAATACTAGTTCGACGCCATAGAGATCTTATCAGACCCAACGCTCCGTACCCACCCCATCTGTGGCCTCGACGGCACGTTTGGAGCATAGGGAAGTTGCATGTTTTGTTTGTGGACAGCAAGGGCATTGGGCTAGAGAATGTTCGCAAAGAAAGCAAACACCAAGGCAACAGCAGAGTGCGACACAAGGACAGCCTCAAGAGAGGGGACCCATCTGATGTTTTCAGTGTGGTCAAGAGGGGCACGTTAGAGGTGAATGTCCGCAAGGGAGAGCTGGCCGAGAAACATCTACTACACATTCTACTCAGCGACAGACATATGACCGTCCAACTCGATAGACCGGAGTGCAAATAGTTCGAGCTCCCAGGGAGGCTTCTTCAGTACAATCTGTGCGTCAACCTATGGGTAGGGGACATGGATAGACATCTGGAGTCCAAGGAAGGGTCTATGCCATTGCAGAAGCTGGTACTTCCTCAAACCCTGAGATACGAGAGACTACCACCAGTACCCCGGTGATACGAGGTACTTTGTTAGTTTTCAATTCCTGGGCTCGTGTGTTATTTGATACTGGTGCATCACGTTCATTTATCTCTTCCTCCTTCGTATCTATTTTGGGTTTACTTGTTGAGATGTTAGACGTTGTTGTAAATGTCGAAACACCCATCGGTGATAGTACAATGTTAAGGTATGTATGTAGAGGGCGCGAAGTAGTAATAGCCGATCGTCATCTTGTGTTCGACTTTATTGTGCTGAAGATGTTAGAGTTTGATATTATTCTTGGAATGGACTGGTTAACTGCATTTCGCGCATTTATTGACTGTGATTGACGAAGGATTTTCTTGTATACTCCAGAAGAAGATTCTTTCTTTTACGTGGGGGATAAAAGTGATAACATGACACCTCGACCCGGCAATGTGAACCATTCAACAAAGGTGCATACGATTCTTTCCACCCTTTTGACTAGGGATGATCCTTCCATACGAGGAGAGCTGCCACCGGTGGTGAGTGAGTTTAGTGACGTGTTTCCGAAAGAATTGTTTGAACTGCCGCCACATAGAGAAGTTGAATTTTCTATTAAGCTTATCCCAGGGACTGTTCCAATATCAGTGCCATCCTATTGTTTCGCTCCCGCATAGTTGAGAGAACTAAAGGTTCAGCTGCAGGATTTGTTGGACAAGGGTTTTATTCGCCCTAGTGTCTCACCGTGGGGAGCACCGGTATTGTTTGCTAAAAAGAAAGACGGCTCGTTGCGACTATGTATCGATTATCGAAAGTTAAATCAAGTTACGGTGAAGAAAAAATATCCAATGCCCAGGATTGATGATCTATTCGACCAATTGAAGGGTTCTGTGTGTGTTTTCGAAGACTGATTTGAGATCAGATTACTATCAATTAAGAGTTCGGGAGGATGATATACCTAAGACCGCTCTTCGTACCCGTTACGGACACTATGAATTTTTAGTGATGCCCTTTGCTTTAACGAATGCCCCCGTAACTTTCATGGATTTGATGAATCGAATCTTTTGGCCTTACCTTGATCAATTTGTAGTGGTTTTTGTTGATAACATTTTGATTTATTCTCCGACCCCAGAAGTTCATGAGGAACATTTACGTGTGGCGCTTCAACTTTTGAGAGAACATAAGCTTTATGCTAAGTATGAGAAATGTGAATTCTGGCTGCTTGAAGTAAAATTTTTGAGACATGTTGTGTCGAAAGACGGAGTAACTATTGATTCATCTAAAGTAGAGGCCGTGCAAGACTGAAAAAGGCCACAAAGTGTGTTTGATATCAGATGTTTCTTAGGCCTTACAGGGTATTACCATCGTTTTGTAAAGGATTTCTCTCGTTTAGCATCTCCCTTGACTCGACTCACTCGAAAGGGCGTTAAATTCACATAGAGTGATGCTTGCGAAGATGCTTTCCAAGAATTAAAGAATCGAATGACCAGTGTGCCAATACTGATCATACCGGAGAGGGGTGTTGGCTATGAAGTATATTGTGGCGCATCTCATGAAGGGTTAGGGTGTGTTCTGATGCAGCAGGGCAAAGTTGTGGCATATGGATCCAGGCAACTAAAAACAATTGAAAGGAACTACCCAACACATGATTTAAATTAGCAGCAGCTGTTTTTGCATTAAAGATGTGGAGGCATTACCTTTATGGAGAACGATTTGAAGTCTTCTCCGATCATAAGAGTCTCAAATATTTATTCTTGCAGAAGGATTTAAATCTAAGACAGAGGAGTTGGATGGAATACCTGGGCGACTATGATTTTAGTTTGCAGTATCATCCGGGCAAGGTGAACGTTGTCGCAGATGCCCTCAGTCGAAAGTCTTTGAAGTCCTTAACCCAAATCGCGATATGAGAATGGAAAATGTTAGAAGAGGTTGGAGCATTTGACCTTAACTTTGGTGGGGCCGAGGACTGTGTTACCTTATCTGCTATGATTTCTCAACCTATACTGATACACCGTGTTATGGAGGCTCAACAGCTTGATAAAGAGGCACAAATGTATGGAGAACGTGTCACCAACAAGGAAAACACCGAAGGATGGACCA
>JAULJZ010079673.1:0-34407 GCA_032270985.1 Heliamphora pulchella
ATCTAACATGAATAGATTCAACTAGAGACATCGTTCTTTTGTTATAAATTCTATAAGCTTTGCTATTAATTGCATAATCAAGAAATATACCTTCATCCGATTTGGAATCAAATTTGCCTAAATCATCTTTTTCATTCAATACAAAGCATCTGCAACAAAAAACATGAAAATAGAAAATGTTGGACTTTCTTCCATTCCATAGTTCATAACGAGTTTTGTTAAGATGAGTTCTTATGTCAGCTCGATTCATTACATAACAAGCGGTATTGACCACTTCAGCCCAAAAGTACTTAGGCAACTTGTGCTTATTTAACATAGTTCGAGCCATCTCTTGTAATGAACAATTTTTCCTCTCTACAACCCCATTTTGTTGAGGAGTTTAAGGAGCCAAAAATTTATGGAAAATACCATTTTGACCACAAAGATTTTCAACCTAATTGTTTTTAAATTCCCCTCCTCTATCACTACGGATATTTAAGATTGAATAATCCTTTTCATTTTAAAGTTTTCTATAAAGTTTGGTAAATACAAAATGTACTTCTTTTTTTTATACAAGAAATGAAACCCAAGTATACATTGAAAAATCATCAACAATTACAAAACTGTATACTTTTCCACTAAGACTTTGAACATTCATGAGACCAAACAAGTCAAGATGAAGTAATTGTAGTGGCCTATTTGTAGAAATTTCTAGTTTCATTTTGAAACTCGTTTTGACTTGCTTACCAAATTGGCAAGCAACACAAACTTTGTCCTTAATGAATTTAGTTTTGGGCAAGCCTTTCACCAAATCTTTCTTGACACGTTTAGATAAGAGATCCATGGTAGCATGGTCTAGCCTCCTATGCCATAACCAACTTGTTTCATTTTGTGCTGAAAAGTATTTGACATTTTAGGAATTTAGTTTATCAAAATTTATGGTATACACATTTTCAAATCGATTTGCAACAAATAAAACTTTATGATCATTCTTATCTTTAACAACACAAGTATCATGCTTGAATGTAACACAATATCCTTTATCACATAATTGACTAATGCTTAGAAAATTATGCTTCAGACCATCAACAAGTAAGACATTATCAATATGAAGAGAGGATTTTTTACCAACTTTGCCTTCACGGATGATCTTGCCTTTACCATTATCTCTAAAGGTCACATAGCCTCCATCTTTAGGTTTTAAGCTCAAGAATTTTGTTTTATCTCCCGTCATGTGTCTTGAACATCCACTATCCATGTACCATTTTTCTTTAGATGCGGTAGATTTCAAGCATACCTACAAAACAAATTAAGTTATTTTCTTTGGTACCCAAATTTTTTTGGGTCCTTTAGAATTAGTGTCTTTAATTTTCCACACCAATTTTGTGATACTATTCTTTCTTTTCATTGGACAATCAAATTTAATATGTCCCTTTTTTTTACATAGGAAACAAATTCTGTGTTCATAAGAGTTTCTTGAAGATGAGGCTTGAAACTCTTTGGATTCTTTTACAAAAGAACTTTTCAATGTTTTCTTGTAACTTGTTTCTCCATTGTAACCAATGCCTTATTTAATTAACGACATTCTTTGAGCTCCTAAAAGTCTTTCACAGGTTTCTTTTCCATTTGTAAATTTATAAATAATTTTGGAGTAGCCATCTACTTTTTTTCTCAAACCACATGAGATATCATTTTGAAGATTATTTCCCTTTAAAGTCTTAAGTTCTTTTCTTAACAATTCATTTTTCTTTTCTAATTGAGAAATCTCATTTTCGGAATTTTTTGTAACTTTGTCAAATTTAACTTTATAAATAAGTTTTTCTCTTTCCAACGTTTCAACTTGCAAATTATGATCCTTTTTATTATTTGAAAATGAGTCCTTTAGATCGTTCAATACTATGAATTGATTTTCAATTTCCTTAGTGAGTTTCTCATTTTTTTTTTCAAATTTATATTTTTTTCTCTAATTTTAAGAATTTTTTATGCAAGTTGTATAATTTATTTTTAAGTTCTTCATAAGATGGCATGGACTCATAAGTACTAGATTCATTACAGGAGCTAGATTTAAGTAAGTTTGAATTGGGGTGAGAATTTATCTCCTCATCCATGCTAGCCATCAAGCAAAAATTTACAACTTTCTCATCGCTAGAACTTTTGCTAGACTCGTTTAAATTCGTGTCATCCCAAGTTGTAGCTTTCATGGCCCTCTTTTTCTTCTTTGGATCCTTTTTGAGAAGAGGACACTCCGACTTGATGTGTCCCGTTTTCTTGCAATTGTAGCAAGTGATGGGATCTTTCTTGTAATCTCTCTTGCTTGAATCACCTTTATCAAATCTTGTATTACGAAATTTTTTTACAAATTTTTTATCTCTTTTGAAGAACTTTTCGAGTCTTCTAGTGATGAGAGCTATATCATCGTCTTCAAGCTCTTCTTTTTCTTCGTCACTAGAACTTTCTTTTGATGCTTTTAGAGCAATAGATTTCTTCGCTTTGTTTTGCTCGTTGACTCTATCGTTGATCTTGATTTCATACGTCAAGAGGGATCCGATGAGTTCATCCAACGTCATAACTCTTAGATCTTTAGCTTCCGAAATGGCCGTTGCCTTAGCTTCTCAAATGGGTGGTAAGGCCTTGAGTACTTTTCTTAACAATTCACAAGATTGATAAGATTTTCCAAGAGCGCTAAGAGAATTAATGATGTGAGTAAACCGAGTATACATGCTAGAGATGGATTCTTCATTACTCGTTTTAAATCCTTCATATTCACTAATTAACCTGTCAATTCTAGAGTCTTTGATTTCTTGCGTACCTTCATATGTAATTTCTAATTTTTTTCATATTTTTTTAGCATTCTTGCAAGTCATAATACGATTATATTTAATTGTATCAAGAGCACAATATAAATCATTCATAACACTAGAATTTATTTGGAGTAGTTTTATATCACTCTCATTCATTTCTTTTTCACGTTTTGGAACCTCTTTTCCATCAACGGTTTTAGTAGGTTTAAAGTTACCTTGGGCAATCACTCTCCAAACTCTCCAATCTATTGTTTAGATGAAAATTCTCATCTTTTGTTTTCAAAAGGTGTAATTTGCACCACAAAAGATAGGAAGTTTTGTAGAGGATCGGCCCTCTCCAAAAGGAGATACACCTATACTAGTCATAGATCTCTTCACAAAAACTTGTTAGGTAAAAATATAACCTACGCTCTGATACCAATTGTGAGTGTAATGTGATCCCAAGAGGGGGTTGAATTGAATATTTAAAAAATTTCTTTCAAGATATTCAATTTAAAGAATGCAATATATTTTCTCTTGATCTTAAGTGGATAAACAAATATTCAAACAATTATAAATATAAAGAGTTTGAAAGTTAGAGAGAATGAAACCGAGATTTTTACAAGGTTCGGCGCATAGGCTTATGTCCTTGCCTCTAGCAATACACTTGAGAATTTTCACTAATCTTTCCTTATAGGCGGAGATGCATATCTTTTTCACAAGGTGGATAAACCATTACACCAAGAGCGTAGAAGCTCTTAAACCTAAGTGATATTCCCTCACTTGAATAAGGCTATGACCAGGCCTTAACAATTGTTTAATGAAAAGTGTGTACAGGAATGGGCTCCTTCAATGAGTAAGTGAGTACAACAATATAGCACACTAATTCACTCTCAAAGAATATATCAAATGAAGCTCAATGAGATTTTCTAAGTGTTTCTCACAAATATGAGTAAAAATATGAAATATGAATGCTCAAGAATGAGTAGTAAGTGAGTCTGATCTTTGAAAAGCTTCTTGTTCTATTTTGTATTGATGATATGGTCCTTTTATAGCCAAATTTTTGAGCTAGCCGTTGTGACTAAAGAGATGGTTTGACTTTTCAAGAAAAACTAGCTATTATGTAGTCAAATCAGTCCTTCAGGACCATTGAGTCTACTGAGGGCATAAGTTCAGTTGACTGAACCTATAAAAGGTCCATTCAGTCGACTGAGTTTAAGGGGGCAGTCGACTGAACCTTTTAAGGTTTCTCAATTGAAATTCCAGAATGTTTTTCAGTCGACTGGTATGAATATACAGTCGACTGAACCTTCCAGGTTCATCAAATTGAGTTTTCAGTAGGTTTTTCAGTCGACTGATTTTGAATTCAGTCGATTGAACCTTTGAGGTTCAGATTTCAAACTTTAAAGATCATTTCATGAAAGTTTTGAATGAAAAGTAAGATCTTTATTAGTTTTGACATGTTTAAATCACAAGATAAACTTGTTAAAATGTTTCTCAATCTGAACACAAGTTTAGTTGCGTCATAAAATATTTTATCCTTTTAGGAAAGAGATATGCATGAGTTATATCCTTTCACTTTTGGTTTTCTATGAGCTTCAAAGGATATATTAAAAGAGTAGTAAACTTACATTGATCATATCTTGCAATACAAATGAAAATCTTAAACTAAGTCTTCAATCCTTCGTCTTTTGTATTGTTCCAATAACTTGTTATCGAAGTATTTAACTTGAATATGCTTCATGATTTTGACTTTGTAAATTTAATTATGCTTAACATGTGTTTCCTGTAAATGATCTTAATTTGCATAATTAGATACTTCGGTTTGTTATCATTAAAATGGTCGTTGAAACCTTGTTAGGCCAACACCAGTTTCCGAAGATTTTGTAAGTTCTTTCTAAACTTGTCCTTTCATGTATGTGCTAGGGATCAAAATCCCTGGAGCCGATGAGAGTGCATATGAACTAAAAAAAAAACTTCTATGCGTTTTCGTCCAAACAGGCGTTCTGACGGTGAAACTCTAGTGGCCATCCGAAAAAAACCAAACAAGAACTTGATAAACCCAGCAAGGTGGAATATGAATTTTACATTCGAGATCTCTTTGGTTTGATCTCGTCTCAGCACTCAAACATGAATCTTCAGAATGGATGCACGAATGGGAGAACTCGTCTGCACCTTAGATCTTCTGCATTATTCCCGTACACCTAATCACGAACAGAGAGTGGGCTATATTCTTTGTGATTGAAAACCCTAAACTGGTTGTCCCTTTTTTTTAATTCTTATAAGAATAAAAAAAATCCTTACTACCAATGGGTTTAAGCGGTTAATCTATAGGTTACGACAAGGACCTAAAGAGTAAATAAGATCCGGGCTACTTATGTAATTAGAAAAAATTTAATTTACCCAAATTAAATTCTTAATTGCATAAATTATAATTCATAGCACTAAAGAATTATAATTGCACACGCGGTCCTATCTGAAAATTAATTTCGAGCTCCATATTATTAAATCCTTATTTATCTCATCACATTAAGACTACAGATAACTGTCGATTAAATTAAATTACTGACAATTTTATTTAACCGATCACTTATAAATTTTTTAAGAATTTTCACTTAACTTATGTGATATGTCAAATACAAAATTCACCCGTAGGGTTTGACATAATCAAAACTTATAAGTTTTATTAAAGGGGTGCAGGATGTTTGAAGCGAGGAACGGTGCACCAGATATCTATTGTTTTTAGAAAAATACTCTTTTCTTTTTAAAACAAGAAATCCAAGATATTCGAGCACGTTTTTAAGAAAAATGGAGTCCTCACTTGGTTTTTGAGAAAAACCAAGAAAGACAAAAAAAAATGGTTGCACGTCTTTTGAAAGCGTAACCAGAGAAAATGAGGGTTCGGGGCTAAAGTACGAAAATGGAAGGTGTTAGACACCCTTTTTGGCCAACTGTGAGGTTGGCCTCTACTTTGTGAATATTGATTTTTGTTGTAAACTTTTTAAAGGTAACATGTACAGAATAGGAGGATAAAGAGAGTTCATATAAAAGCAAACAAAGAGGAAAAAACCTTAACTACACTCCCACATTATTTTCAATTAGCAAGATATCATCCACATAAAGTACTAGAAACACTTCTATGCTTCCATCAAGCTTTTTAAACACAGGACTCGTCAGGAATTTGATAAAAATCATAAGACTTAATCGCCTGATCAAATCGAGTATTTTAAGACCTAAATACTTGCTTAAATTCATAAATGGATCTCTTAAATTTACACAACATATGCTTCTGACCCTTTACTATAAAAATGTCTAGTTGTATCATATAGATGCACTCATTAAAACTTATGTTAAGAAAAGCTATCTTGATGTCCATTTGTCAAATTTCGTAATTGAAATGACCCATAATGGATAAGAGAATTCAAATAGACTTAAGTATGGCTACGGGCGAAAAGGTCTCCTTATAATCGATTCTTTCTTTTTGAGTAAACCCTTTTGGGATAAGCCTAACTTTGAAGTTTTCTACCTTCTCGTCCACTCCTCTTTTCTTCTTTTAGATTCACTTGTATCTGATGGGTTTGATCCCTTTTGGTGGTTCTACAAGTTCTCAGACCTGATTAGAGTACATAAACTTCATCTCAGAATTCATAGCCCTTTACCAAAGTTTTGCATCTTTATCTTGGAGTGTTTCGTTGTAGTTACAGGGTTTGGTATTCAATTATGTCGGGATACTGTCAAAAGACTCTCCTAAGAACATATACGGATTGAGTTGATGAATAACCTTCCCACTACGATGAGGTACTACCTGTGTCTGTGTACTAGTAGTGACACGCTATGCTGATTCTGAACCCTGTGCACTATCACCCACATGTAGTAGCTCTGGTTGAGATACCAGCATGTCAAAGGTAGCACCTTAATCCGATTTAAAATTACACGTGTCTTGATAACTCTCCCAATACGATGAGATAATGGGATATCAATGACACTTTTCTGTGGCGCTTCTCCTATACTACTGGTATTTTGTTTCAGTTCCTCTAGAACATTTCTACTTTTGGGCTTGTGGCCCATTACATAATCCTCTTTCAAGAATCGGGCATTAGTATTAGCAATGACCTTCTAATTCTTAGGACCCTTCGTTCTCCTGAAATACCCGACAAAGAAATAGACTTTCGTTCTTGGTTCCAACATATCCGTGTTTTCTTTTAGCACGTGTACTGGACACCTTCAAATTCGAATATGTCTTCGACTAGACTTGTGCCCCGTCTAAAATTCTATAGGAGTGGAAGGCACTAACTTAGAAGGTACCAAGTTTAGAATATAAACTATTGTCTCTAATTCAAATCCCTAAAACCAGTCGTGTAACTCTGAACAACTCATCATTTATCTTACCAACTCTATAAAAGTTCTATTCTTTCATTCTGCTACACCATTCTGTTGTGGAGTTTTCGATGCAGTCAACTGGGATGTAATCATTTCTAATGATAAATAAATTCTAAACTCTCTAAAGAGGTATTCGCCACCACAATCAGACCGTAGTGTCTTAATACATTTACCCAAACACTTCTTTATTTTTGCCTTAAATTATTTGAATTTCTCAAAATATTCAGACTTACAGTGTATCAAATAAATATAACAATACCTTGAGTAATCATCAATAAAAGTGACAAAATACTCAAAATCTCCTCTAACTCGAATAGTCATAGGTCCACATACATCAAAGTGAACCAATTCCAGCGGGTCTTTAGTTCTATGGTCTTTAGTCGAAAATGGCTTCCTGATCATTTTTTCCTCCAAACAAGATTTACAGATTGGAAGTTCCTTAACTTCTAATGAACTCAAAGGTCCATCTTCAATTAGTTTATTTATCTTTTTAAGATTTATATGATCAAGGCGTAAGTGACAAAGATACTTTTGGTTCATTTTAGAAGGTTCATTTCTCTTAAAAAATAAAAAAGATATATAATTCAACTCATTTAGTTGTAGTATAGGAGAGATAGGAGTTATAACATATAAATCATCCACCAATGTACTACAATAAATAAAACATTTATTATCCTTAAGAACTACAAAGTTATTAAAATAAATAGAGTATTTATCCTTAACCAATGTAGAAACTAAAATTAAGTTCTTTCTTATAAAAGGTACATAAAGATAATTTTTTTAAAAATTAAAATCATATCTCTACTAAAGCTGAGAGTGACATCTTCCACTACAACTGTTGCCACTCTTGTATTATTACCCTTGTGTAGGTATATCTCCCCATCATTGAGATATCTAATTTTTTAAAATTTCTGCAAAGAATTGTAGACATAATTAGTGATTTTCATATCTACACACCAAGTACCGGTAGATAACACCGCTAAACATATTTCAATAACTAGTGAACAGAAATTACCTTAATTGTTCTGCTTGCCAAGATAGACTGAACATTGCTTCTCCCAGTGTCCTGTCTAGTTACAGTAAAAACACTTGCTTTTCAGCTTTTTTCACACCAGCTTTAGTTCCATTAGTTGCCTTTGGATTTGTTCCTCCCTATTTATGAGCCATTTTCTTTTTCTTATCTTTCAGTTTAGAGGAAGAACCTTTTTTAACAACAAAGACACTTTTCGCCATTCTAATAACACCCCCAACTGCTTGAAATTCTTTAAGTAGTTCTGTCAAAAAACAGCAGAGTTTGTTCATGGTATAGTTCAAGCAGAACTGCTTAAAGCTATCGAGCAACGATTGAAGTATGATATCAACTTGAGTTTTGTCGTCAATCTCATCTCTAAGGATCTCCAGTTCATTCAGAAGATTAATCAGCTTCAGAACATGATCCCTAACTAGGGTGCCTTCAGCCATGTTTGTGTTCATTAATGATTTCATGATCACTTGCCTAGCTGCACGATTTTGATTTTCAAGCATCTCTTTGAGGTTCATAATCATGTCATAGGCACTGGGCATAGAATAATGCTAATGCTACAATACATTTGGCATGGATGCCATAACGTAACAGCGACCATCGGATCAGCCTTTTGCCACTTTTGATAAGCCCGGGCTTCCTCATCAGTCGCCCTCTCATCAGGTTTAGGTGGACAAATCTCTATGAGCACAAACTTATAATCCTCAGCAAATAATATAATATCCAGATTCTTTTTCTAGTCAATATAATTTAGGCCTGTTAATTTGTTTTTTTTGAGTATAGTCGCGAGAAGATTAAAAGCCATTTTATCCTAAAAATCACATAATTAAAAATCATTAATTATGATGAGTAAAAAAATTTTAATTTATTTTAAAATTGATTTCCTCTACCATTTTTAAAAGAACTCACCAGTAGCTTGGTACACCGTAAATAGCATATCTCGATGGAAAAGTCGTCTACTATTCAGTGTTTGTTCAAACAGGTCAATTTCTATTAATTTTACTATTTAGACAACAGACCGTACCAAGTAAAATAAAATAGTTTACACAACTTCGATCTTATAAATAAAAGCAGTGACTCAAATGGAGAGAATATTATTATTTATACCTAAGTGTAAACCATCACTTAATCGTGAATCAATCGCTTCGCAATGAACCCTTTAAATAGAGAAGTGATTCACACTAATAATTATCAAGAACTATATGTAAAAAAAGATTCGTACCGATAATACCGTAATTAATTCTATTCAATGGGGAGGAAAGCACTTAAAATCAACACACAAAATTAATTACATCACCTAAAAAACTAGCGATGGAGACCATGAAATTTATCTATGATTAAATTCCCTCACCTACTTAGTTTTAAAATATTTTTGAGAGTTATAACATTTTGATTAATTTTAATAAATTTATGATTTTCGAAAAAACCACACGTTGCAAAATATTTCGATTTTTAATCATCTTTACGTATTATATGTGTAACAAATAAAAATTTTTAAATTCAACTTATTTTATGCGAAACATTGATTTTGAATAAAAACTTAAGAATTTAATTCTATTATTATGTTACACATATTAAAACTATTTTCAAAAAAATCTTTTAAATTAAACTTTTAATAAATTTAAAATTCGAAATTAACCTGTACGTTTTTTAAGATACTAGATTTTTAAGTCCATCTTAAACTTGTTTTTGAGTAACAAGATAAAATTTCAAAACATTCATTAAAAAAATTATTGTAAGAAAATTTAATTTAATTTTTTCATTTAAAAAAATTAACTTTGAATAATGAATAAATTAAATTGAACAAAAGCATAAACCAAAAATAAACTATACACGCATTTATATAAAAAAATGTATATATTCTGGCTTTAATGGTCTAGTTAAAACTCTGTAAGTCAAAGAATTATTACTCATCCATGCAACCTTATAGTCCTGTTAGAATTAGAACTCTGCAGCAATAATAAACCTGTTGTCGCCAGAACTCTTACGATACGCAGCCACGTAAGCCATTGTCGCCGCCTGCACCGCCACTGCCACGCCACCATGCCGCTGCTGCCACCGCTGCCTGCACACGCGTTACTGCGCCTGCAAGCCGCTGATGCCGCCTAAGCGTTGTCACTGCGCTGCACCACCGCCGAGCCAGCCACACGCGCGCTGCTTACCCCGCGCTGCGCGTTGCTCGCCGCTGCCACGCATTGCTTGTGTTCTTCAACCATCATTCCTTGTGCTTCGTTCTTCATTCTTTGAAAAACAAAGCATAGATCCTATACCTCTGAAAAATTCACAATCAACTATAGAGGAAGAAGATTACAACGATTTATATATTTTTGAAAAGTTCACAATCAACTACTACGATCAAACTTCATGGAAAACCATAATCAAATAAAATAATAATCATAAAACTTTACAATCAAACATGCAAAAAAATGACCATTAAAGCTGAGATTAGATCGCCTGCAAAACAAAGTTAGCACAGATCTAAATCTACCCGAACCCCTGTTTTGATTCATATACATAATCAAAAACTGCTTTGATACTAATTGCTGGGCTCAAATACTAAAATCCTTAGATGACGATTATGAATCAAGTCAAAAAAAGAATCTAGATGGACAAGTGCCAAAGCAGGCTCTAAATTAAAAATATTTAATATCGAATAATCAAAAATATAAACCCGGTATGACTCCCAAAATTATAACAGAATCATACCTACAAAATTTGTCTGATTTAATTTCGTTTTCTACAACAAGTTTTAGTCTATAAACTGTCGCGATTTTTGACTAGCAGTCTATTCTCCATCAAGTCTTCTGCTATATTCCCGAATGCCAAGAACACGATTATAGTATGAGTTATATTCTTCGTGTTCTTCAAACTCTGATTGAGTAGACTTAGATTTTCAAAACATAGAAATTGTAGTCGTGAAGACAGATTGATTGAATCTGGTGGCCATGGTTTATAACTGCAATTTTATAGGTTACAGTAGGGACCTGTAGAGTAAATAAGACGTGGACTACTAATATAATTATAAAATCCTACTTCAAATCAAAAGTAATTTCATAAAAACATAAATTATAATTCATTCCACTAAAGAATTATAATTGCAATCCCAGCCATATTCTCAAAATCAAAATATTCGAGCTTCTATTATTAAATGATTATTTATTCTCCTCCATGTTAACATTATAGATACCCTCCAATTAAATTAAATTACTGACAATTTTATTTAATCGACTTTTTTGAAAAATTCTTAGGATCTTTCGCTTAACTTATTCGACATGCCGGATTATAAAATTCACCTGCAGGGTTTGATACGATCAAAACTTATAAGTTTACTCAATGGGGTATCATTAATCCCGATCACGGGACATGAATTCTGTTAATAATTAATATCCACCATATAATTAAGGCTGCGATCCAACTCACCGAAATTGTTGACTCGTAAAAGATCGCACCATCTAATGAATCAAAATAACAAATATTAAATATACGTGTATAATAATTATTTAGAAATTAATAGTATGAGCACTTATAATAATTATGGGGTGTAAATTAATTTATATAGTAAGTACAAAATTAATTATCCCAACGCGGTCCTATTCAATATACACAAAATGTATAAATACAATGATTTGGAACAATTGTTAAAATAATTACCGTTCCCCATAATCAAGACAGATTTACTAAAATATTGTGCTACAGTCGTACTGATAGTGTGTCCAATTCTATCTAAGACTGTGAACTAAAAACTTATATTCTACAAAAATCGATAATGTGATCTTTTGTGTACAAGCTAAATTCTATATACCAGATTAAATAATATATAAAATAAAAAATATTTATATACAACATTAAATAAATTTTTCTTGAAAACGTTATTTTCACCGCCGTTGGGCCTTTTTCATTAACGTCTTGGTTTTTATGCATGAAGTATTCCTTCTTTGATTTTGTTGTCTCAAGTTTTAGGCATGACATGAGTACATGTTTATAGACTGACATCACTTATCCAGATATATTTTATTCTTGTTTAATTAAAAATATAATCTTTTTTAAATGCGTAATGTATATTGAATGTATATCCATAAACTGTTAATTAATTCTAACAGATTATTTCAATTTTCTTTACTATATTTAATTTATCTAGATCTTGTATTTATTATTATTGGAAAATGTTTTACAGTTATATAAGTTTTACATTATTGCGGATTTATTTATTTATTAGATAATATTAATTCAATACCATGTTCAATTTAGAATTACATAAACTGTTTGCATAAATATTCCTTCATATATATTGCAAACAAAAATTGTGTTGAAAATTCTCATTAATTATTTGCATTGACTTTTTAGTGTTCTATACGAGTAAATTTATTGAAATATTGGCTATTTGCATTGAATATTGATGAATTACAATGATGGAGCAATGAAGAAAAAGATTAAAGGACACACTTGAAGTTCTGAAGCCATATTATGTCTCAAATGCAACACTTGAAATATTGGCTATTTGCATTGAATATTTATTCTCCTCCATGTATTTAGTCATTGTGAATTACTAAATACAATACATGCAACTTCTTTTATGATAATTACTGTAAAATACTCGTGTCCAAGCAACCACCTTCGAAAATTATATTAAAAGATTAAAGGACACACTTGAAGTTCTGAAGACATATTATGTCCCAAATGCTGGGGTTAAGTTCCTTGATCAAAAGTACCGACTTATTCCGCATCCATGGCAATGGATCATACATTCAAGCACTTTAATTCAACCAGCCAAAGGGATACATAAGAACAGTAGTTCATTGCACTATGACTTTGTTCCCTTCCATTAACTCCAAAATTATCTCAATACAGAATCGCAAGTTGGTAAAGTCTATAAACTACCACTTTTAGCAGCAGTGGTAGAAGTTAAGCCCCCAAAAGTAATTAAATCTCAAGGTGGATCGGTAAATGTACAAGAAATTATCATTATCAATCAAGAGTAAGTACTAAATTTATTTTTTAAATATATATTCTTTATTTCCAGTTATTAAGATCATTTGTAAAACTAACCCCTTCTTAACCATATCAAAGGTAATAATGATAATTCTGTTAGATCAGTTTATTGAGAATGAAGGATCAAAGTTAAGTGCACTTAGTGGTTATTTTCTAATTATCGTCGCTATCTGACTGAAAGTGACTTCCTACAATGGAAATAATAATTTCCTCTCCTATTATGTTTTGAATATAATTTCAATCCAAATTTCTCATTTTTTGTTTTCGTGATTTCTTTACTCTCCCTCTTGAATGTTTTCCATTTTTTCCATTTTTACTTCCTTTATTGTTTCATCTTTTCATCTTTTCCTTTCATAATTTCATCTTTTCCTATGTTAAAACATTGTCATCTCATAAATAATTGCCCCTTTTTCATGATTACTGACTTTGTTAATTAGTTTAGTACAACTTTTTAAAAATTTGCACATCCCAATTGTTAAGGAACTAGGTATAGTTGGATTTTTTTTGTTCTATTATTTTTATATTCCATGTATACATAGTTTTCCCTTTTTGATTTTTCAATGATACCAATTATACTTGTTAAAAATCATTGTCCTCCAAAGTCTTTTTAATGTTCAGTAAAGCAAATTCTCAGTGATGCTGTTACATGTCTATGTCCTCCAACATATAAAAGTGTGCATTTTCACATGTCTTTATATGCCTTATGATGATTTATAAAAGGGAATGATATGTTTGATACAAAATGTTAACTGGTAGTATAGGCACTAAATTTCCACTGTTTAAGAATATTGTCCAGCTAATTTTTTTAGGTATTTAATCGTAACTTGAAAATTAACTTTTTAAAAAAAACACCTTTTTTAGATAGCCCAAACAAGGCATAGTTTTTCAAACTATCACTTTTTTCAAAATTACAACTATAAAAAATAAAATAGATGAAACTGAAACCAAATTGGTACCAAGGTTTTCAGCACACTCTAGACTTATTCCTCACCGCCTTGCTCTTGTTAAGTACACTCTGGCGAACATTTTTTATCTGAAGATATCATTACTTGAATTTCTTATTCAAGCAGCATCCAGATCGGTTTTTTCCATTTTGACCTCATTTGATAATCCATCTTTTCTTATTCAAAATTCTATCCTACGATCGACATATGTTTTAATCCTTTATCTAATATAATATTATAACTAGTCTTTCATTCCATCTTACAACTAAATAATAACAATAATAAATTTTATCCAATTACAAATACTATTAATACATTTCAGTAACATTAATCAAATCACTTCTATTTTTAATGTAGGGCTCTCTTTGTCGACTAAGCCCGCAAGCACGCACGTTTATTTTAAATCCAAATTCATCACTTGCTTATGCATTACAATCATAGTTTATATAATTATTCAAGATTTAACTAACAAAATTTGACATACATTATACACTAACTAAAACAACATTTCATTTGTTAGAGGTGCATGTAGAATGAAGAAATGATCAAAACTATGTTACTTGAGCTCAATAGTAATGTGATCAACAGCCATGACATAGCACCAGCAAATAAAGACATAATTCCCATTGCAACGCTGCCACTTTCTATTGAAGAGGTAAATCTTAAGTTTAGATTTTTAAAATGCATTAATTGTATCATACTAACAATATTCTGTTAAAAAATTAAATTCAATGTAGGTTGACCACAAGATGTAATGGGTAAAAGCACAAATGTTCATTTCAACTTTTGATCAGTTTGTTTCATATCTAATATGATTGCCTTAGATCAATTACTGCAGTCCATGCAGTAATTGATTGCTTTTATTGTAATGGTAAAAAAATCATAACACAGCCAAAGTATTATAATAATACGAAATAACTGAATAAATATGCATATTTTATTATTTTCATCTTAACTGGTCATATTCCTATATAAATTTTTTCGTCATTGATTTGTCCCAACATCTTTATTGATATTATGCTATTACAATTTTACAGAGTCAGATTTTAAATTGAGTTGCGTGATGATAGCAGTTTAGTTAAAGCAACAACATTTGAAGTCTATGCAAAAAAATTCTTTTCAATCAATGGTACCAAGTTGATGAAATTTGCATCAAAGATAATAACTATTAATTTACCTTAATTTCATATTCATTTAAATATCTTCTAATAGCTTTTCACGTTCAATATTCTCAATATTCTTAAAGCGTGAACAAATTACAAAAGAAGCATTCCCAACAGTACAAACTGAAGATCATCATGTCATCCAGCTAAAGCTATCATCATATTCAGTTCGTACAAATTCAACGCTTCAATTTAACATTGAGTCCATTACTGTTAACTTCCCATCTAGCAGCTTCTTTTCACTCCCCAACACAGCAAATTCTGTCCTGGATTCAGTTCCAACAAGTTCATTAGCTAAGACAAAATCTAGACCGCTCCATCTCAGAATCAAAATAAAAAAAATAACTGTTCAAAACTGAAAGCTCTTTCCGTGCTACTGAAAAATAGCACACTTAATTTATATCCAAATATTATATGTTTGTCATATTTTGCATACTAATGCATTACATAATCTTGTCTGTTTATTTTGTACACAATCTGACTATTAAACTGGATAGTAACTGATCAGTGAGCTTTTGTGTTTGTACATAAGAAACTTGCTCAATAGCTCTAGGAACATTAATATCTGTACAGCCACTCTATGGATATGAATATAAATATATATTTTTTAAAAATGTGTTCTCTTGATCTACATGTTTGCTTCGAATTTGCTACATTCTGAGCCAAGTTCTTTATCGTGTGCTTTGCACGCACTACGTTAACTAGTGTGTGTGTGTGTGTAAATATATATATATATATATATATATATATATATATATTGTTAACTTCCAATTTTGGAGAAGGAAATGAAGCAAAAACATCTTTATATCATTGGTGAGCATGTGTTTCCTCATGCCTACCAGACAACCTAGTGAAAAGCAAAGGAAAAAAATGCAATGATTATCAAAAGGCATAGATGTTCAAATCTTCAAGCAACAATATGGGAAGGGAAGCTCAGGAAGCTCAAGAAGCTCATTACATCTGACCATAAAAGAATACAATATATAGCCTTTCACATTCCTCACAACAATTACAAGAATGAATCATCTAAAGAACATATTCATCTAAAGAACAGAGACACCACCTCCTTACAGGATTATAGGAAAACCAAGCAAAGTATTGATCGTTGTACAACAAATGGAAGATGGAAAAGATTCCACGGTATGATAGTATAAAAGTTCACAAACCAGCCGAGACCAATCCATGGAGTGTAACAATACCTATCAAGATGTCGTGTTGGTTGATGACGGGCTGGAACTGAACGGGAAATGGAGGAGATTCCATCTTCTGCATCGCTTCAACTGCCATTGCATCAGGGTCGATTGTCCTCGGGTTCCTGAAATGCCAACAAATTTACAAACTAAGTAGTATGGCCACGGATGCTACACATGTTAACACGTAAAAAATACAAAACACAACACGTTTAGCACACGTTAAAAATCTATATGTTCATATAATTATTATATGAAAAATCTATTCGAAGGTAATAAAAAATACACAACATATCACTAATGTAATTTTAAAATCTTATATTTTATCTTATAAATATATATATTTTTTAAATTAGTGTAAATGTTGCACTTTGGAAAATGTAAAACGTTGTTATTATGAAGAGTTTCATCACATAAGTCATATTCGACGAATTCAAAAATTGTCATCAAAGTGTCCACGAAATGTCAGAAAAGTGTCTGCTACTATCATCTTATTTTTTTAAAAAGACACGTTTAACAATACAAGGCACGCTTTTAAGAGTGTCCGATTATTATCCTTGTCCAACACGACATGTTTTCTCCATAGAACTTCTTAGTATACATTGGCCCCGTTTGGAATAAAAATTGAGATTTTTGCATATTTTTGTCGTTTAGGACTTATTTAATTTTTTGGCTAAAATCTTCTACTTTTCCAAATCATTTTGACGAGAGATACTGAAAAAGTAAAAATTTTGATAAAAAGATAGAAAACAATTCACTAAAAATGAAAACAAACAACTTAAAATTTAGCTTACTTGGCTTATTTTTGTCTTTTTTTGAATTGTTTTCATATTTTAGTTAAAATATTTACTTTTTTGGCTCGTCTTAATTAGAGAAGTCGGACAAGTATAATAGATTAACTTTAACCATACCATGAAAAAAGTTCATTAAAATAAAAAATTTATCAAATAGGTCATTATCCCAAACGGGAATTATTAAAAAAATTTAGTAATGATTATTTAATATTTTTGTGCTTATTTGTCTAGAAGCATTCCAAATTCCAATCATGATGATAATTTGCATAAAGAATTACTTAAGCAAAGTGCTTCACCAAACTACCCTTTAGAACCCATATTTTCCCCTAAAGATGTTAAGCAAGACACTTTTACCTGTTGCACATCTCCCCCACCGTGAGTTTGAAGATCCCTTGCCCACTAGCTTTCAGAGTGCGCCGCAGATCTCCGTCAGTAAATGTGCCTATCAGGTGGTACTGATCATCAATAACAAGGAGGCACCCGCATCCTCTGCTTGTTAGTTCCACTAGCTGATCCATTATCAAATCTACTTCCCTGCAGACTGGAAGTTCTTCTTGCTTTTTCATGACATCCTTCACCTGCAACAGAATTTAGTCCAACTGACCCAAATTAATTGAGAAATAAACTTGGAATTTATAACACTTTTAGAGTTCAAAGCGATGGAATTGGAATTCAGTAGCAACTAGAATTTGGTTGTTAAGACAACACAAGGAAACAAAGTATAAAACCAATGTTACATGAAATCTTATAAATGTACAAAATATCCATATCAAGACACTCAACACTCCAACACTCGGATAAGGATATAAGATGTGTATTTGACATTTTTACTTGGACTTTCATCTACAAAGCATTTAGTAATTTGAGTTGAGTATAGAATTATGCATAAACACTGATATTACGCATAAAATGCTTAATGGAATTTTGTGAACATTATTTATCCTTAAAACTAAAAAAAATATACCAAGACATATGAACATTTTCTCGTATTCCAGTGTCTTTAATATGAGAATAAGATGAATTCAAGACTTAAACATATACTCGTATCCAAGTTCATGTAAAATAGTAAAAAAAAAAACATAATTCAGAGATCATCATAGTAAGATCCCATCTGCAACTTCTCTTCCAGTAAAAAGCCACTAAGACAACAAAACGATTTGCAAATTTCGGATAGAAAAAATTTGCAGCCAATAAAGTTGGACTTTTGGTAATTCATCCACAAATATGAACTATAAGTAAAATCTAAACATGACAGCTCTGGGGTTAAAATGAAGCTAGCGTTACTATTTTTTCCTTTTTCCTTTTTCTGGGGTTGGGGGGGAAGGGGATGGGAATATGTGAAGTCTCATCATACTTATAGACCTTAATTCTAAATGGAGTCTTCTATCTTTAGTATCATCCCTTGAAAAAAAATTGAAGACAAAGGGCCTAGAGGGGACAACTTATTAAAACACAGGAACGGAAAAAGTAGTCACTGGGTAATTATGCCTTCATGTTCTAGAGACAACGCGCAATGATGAGATTCCTACATCCCTGTATATGTTAATCGTTTCACATCCCCTAAAACTAGTATTGTGCATTGACGAGAGATGCACATGTTCGCCACCGAAATGATTTAATTAATCAAGTTGAACATATGAAGATATAACATATTACATTGATGGTATCTACAATTTGTATGGCAATAGATAAAGAAAATAATACTCAATTGGCATAAAAATAAAGCCAAGGTAATTATTCAATTGTTCTGGTTATGAGGTCAATTGCCATATTAAGAAGCATCCATTAACGCCCATCAATTTAGAGAGCCATAGCGTACCATTTGGTAGTCTGCAATTAAGATAAACATGGTTAGAGAAAAAGAAATAAATACTGCTTTTTTTATGTTCACTGAGCATACAACCCGAATCAACATCAAACACTCACAAGTAGGCCTGTTTGGGATAGCTTTTAAGCTGGCTTCTGTAAAAAGGCCGGCTTTTAAGCTACCCTGTTTGGTTTAAAAAATAAGCTAACTTTTTTTTTTCATATCCCAATCAAAGAAAAAAAGACAATACATATCCCAAAAACCCTAACTTTTTTTCAAACAAATTACTATACTACCCTTACTTAAAAAATTCAAGCCTACTCACAAAAACAAAAAAAGTTGTGCCAATATCCCAAACACTACAATTTAAAAGTTAAAAGTAAGTCATTTTAGAAATTTTAATAAAAAACAAAAAAGTAAAAAAACTATTACAAAAAATTATCCCAAACAATTTAACTTTTTTTATTCTTCCTTTCTTTAATAAAAATAAATAAAATGAAATAAAAAAAAATAAAAAACTAAACTGCTTAAAAGGCAAATTTTTTAGGCATTCCAAACAGCGTTCCAAATAGGAGACCCATACCAAGATTTCTTTTCTTGTTCCTTTTTTTTTTGTTGGGGCCAAAGCACGTATCATGAAGATCAATATTTCAGCAACAGGTGTTGGAAAAAAAAAAGTGAATTTTGAATAGTTAGAACATGATTTTTAGCTAACTTTAAAACTAAATATCTTTGGATTAGATTAGTTTTTTTTTTATGATTTCAAATTCTAAATTGTTTATCTCTATGAGTAGAGCAATTATGAATTTTGTAACATTCAAAACCATTAATAGATGAATGAGAAATTGACTTTAAAAGTATGTTTTTAAAGTTGGCAAAATAGTGGTAACTTAAGTCCAATCCCATATTGGTTGGGAGAGCTTTGGATGAATGACTTATATAAGCCAAGTCTAGCCTAAGGGGTGTGCCCTTTGGGAGTACCCAGTTTTATGATGAGGGACGACCTACCCAACAGTGGGTTCGACCCAAACCCCACACGCGCGCTGCTGCCGCTGCCGCTGCCGCTGCCGCTGCCGCC
Organism: Heliamphora pulchella; assembly: GCA_032270985.1. NCBI lineage: Eukaryota > Viridiplantae > Streptophyta > Magnoliopsida > Ericales > Sarraceniaceae > Heliamphora > Heliamphora pulchella. The sequence goes on from JAULJZ010079673.1 coordinate 20,126, forward strand.
GCCCGTCCAACTAGCTGGGCCGAGCTCTGTCGCAAGTCGCGGGTCAACCCTTATCTTTTTACAAAAAATTTATTTATTTATTTAAATTTTCGAATTTAAATATTAATTATTTAAATTTTAAAGTTATCATTATTTCGTTACCATTATCGTTCGATTCGGGACCGTTGGAAGTCAAACTGATTCGCGCCTGTTAGGCGGTCCAACTGCTACGCCAAACCGGTGTGTTTGCCTGTTCGGGTTAAGACAAACAGTTACCTGGAACGCCTATATAAAGGCTGTTCCGGACCCATTTCTTGCATCTATTTTTCGTCCCTTTGCTTTCTCTATTACCGATATTCTGCTCCTCCATCATCCGATCATCGTTGAGAAAGTTCAAACACGGTTCAGTTCATTATGTGTGCAGACTGTCGTGCTTTTTTTGCATATGGCAATAGCTTTATTCTGGAGGCAGACGCCAGTTCCAACGCAAGCACCGAGGCGGGGGCGCAATCTGTCTTAAGGGCACAACGTTGAACGTTGGACCCGATTGCATTAATCTGTTCTTCAACTGTTTTGTAAGATTAAATTCCCGGTTCTATTCTGCTTTTAGTTTTTGTTCTGCTTTTGTTTTGATTAAAACAGCGTTTGTTTACTATTCTATTTTAATTCACTGGTTTTAATAAAACTGTACTGCTTTTGTTTTATTTTCTGTTTATAAAAGGTTTACTGAAAAACAGTGTTTAATTAGTTCTATTTTAATTTAATTCTGTTTATCTGTTCTGTTTACTCATTCTGCATACCAAAAACAGATTTCAAAACCTTCTATTTTTCTGCTTCTGTTTTACAGTTCTGTGTTACTGTTTCAAACAGTTTATCGGTATTTGTTATTTCTTTAGTTGCTGTTTCGATTTTAATAAACCGACATATTGCTGTTATTCTAGTATTCAAAAACCAACAACAGGATAATCAAATACCAAGAAGAACGTGACTTATTTTGCGCTAGTTTCATACAAATGACTTAGATCTAGAAAGCATATAAAAACAGCCGCTGCGCCATTTCCCTACCAAACACACAAACCAGAGTGTGAATTTCGTGTTAAGAACATCACAATGTCACATTCCAGCTAATCCCTCAACGATCAGGTGAAGCATTCTATTGAAAAGAAAAGGGTCTAGATCAATCAAAATTTAACCAAATCCATATCTGTATTCATACAAAATCCAGTATCAAACGCAAAAAAAATCTCAAATGGTATAAAAACTATACTCACCTTGAAAATCAAACTTTTCCCAATTCGCCCAGCCGGATGATTTGCTGCGTACTCATCCTTGCCCAAATTCCTCGCACCCATCAGCGCAATGGCCACCGTGTCGCCGAAAATCATCTGAATCGCCGTCGACGTCACCGGCGCCAAATTGAACGGGCACAGTTCCCTCTCCAGAGGCAAATGCACGTTCAAATCACACAAACCCACCAAGCAATTTGACTTCGAAGAAGTCACGGAGATCATGAATGCCCCTTTGGCCTTCGCGCACGGCACGAGCCGCAAGAGCTCCTCGGTGTTGTCGCTCTTGCTGAGCAGCACCAGAACGTCGGAATCGGAGAGAATGCCGATGTCGCCGTGGAGGGCGTCGACGGGGGAGAGGAACCCGGATCGGATTCCGAGGGAAACGAGAGTTTGCGAGATTTTGCGGGCGATGAAGCCGGATTTTCCGACGCCGGAGAAGAAAATGGTGCCCTTGGAATTTAAGAGGGTCTAAGTAAAGGCTAGGGTTTGGGAGAGATCGAGGTTTTGGAAGAAGAAGTTCAGGTATTTTTGCTGGGACTTGAAGAGATCGAGGAGGTCGTTTGGGTCGATTAGGGTTTTTTCAGAGGGAAGAGAGAAGTCTGAAGATGGAGGGAGAGACCTCATTGTAGAATAATTGATTGTTTCTCTCTCTTCTGTGCTGTTTTCTAGAGAGGGAAAAGGAGATTGAGAGAGGGAGCCGGAGTTTCGAACGTTTGATTCCGTTATGCTTCGCGGGGGATGGCAAGGCAGTGTTTGGTTTCCCAATATAAATGGAAGGAGTTTCTTTTCTGTTTTTTTATTTATTTTCAAGATAAAGGAGATGGTTATTTAAGGAACCTAGATTATTCTTATCTCTTAAATGATGATGGAGAAACCGATAAGAATGAAGACGATCGAACCATTAGATGCTCCCTTAATTAGGTACCTGCAAAACAAACTCATTGGCCGCTGGCTAGCTAAAAGCCCTCCGATGTCTAAATTAAATGATTCTTTGAGAGAGAAATAATATGTGAGAAATGGGAGAATAGTATTTATATCTTTGCCTTGAGTGTTTGGGTTCTTACACAGAGTAAAAGAAGATTAATTCCCATGCCTAGTCATGTCACTCCTAATTCATCGTGACCAAGAGGTGTTTCGTTAGATTTAACAATCTTATTTTCAATAAGAATAAAATTACTTTATGTATAATATTTATACTTCGCGTTTATCTATTCTAATGATTTTCAAGTAGAATATAACTTTTAACATAACTTTAAACAAAAAAAAAATTGTTAGTCGTGTTTTAAAATATAAACTATGCAGATAAATTTAAGTTCTATTTGTTTGGAAAAAAAAAGAAATTAAAGTGAAAAATATTTGTTGAAAAAAATGTTTTTATGTGTTTAGTTATGATTTTGAAATTGATGATATTGGTTGTGATATTATTAATATAGATGTGTGGTGGTTGTATTGGTTGTGATGGTGGTAGTAGTTATGGTGGTTGAAAAAGTAGTGGTGGCATTTGGAAAGATGTTAGTATTGGTAACAGTAGTTATAATAGTGATCAGTTGTCAGTTGTGAAAAATGGTGGTCGCGATGTTAGAATGAAATTAATAATTTAGTAATAGTATTTTGGGTAAAAAAAATATTTTTAAAAAAATATTTTTTTTGTCAAAATTAGATTTTTTTCATTGATTAAAAATATTTTTTGTTTATTTTTAATTTTTTCGTTTTAAATAACAAAAAATATTAAAAGTGTTTTTCATGATTTTTTTTTGTCAAAACAAACTAAATATGATTTTATAATTTTCAAGTGAGTGGAACGAATGAGCCACATTGATTTTTATTAATTCAGATGAAAATTCGAGTTTTAGAGGGGAAGATTTTATAGATTTTACGAATTTTTGGCCCGATTAACTTCGCCTATTGATTTTTTTAGCTAAATAGCTAAAAAACTAATATAGTCTATTTAATAAAAAAATAAAAAATTTAAAAAACTAAAAAATTAAATTAAACTATTAATTCCTAAAATATCTTATTTAATTTTCATTCTATTTTAAAAAACAATAATATCCTTATTTGATAACTTATTTTTACATAATTTTATATAATTATTATAATTAATTATATAAAACAATAATATTGTATAATTTGAAGGAAAAGTAAAAAGGAATAACTTTTTACACAATCTACTACTTTTTAAAAAAAAACAATCTACTTTTAACCAAAACAATTATGATTTTACTAGGAAAAAGAAAAACTAGCTCACAATCAGACCATTAAAAACATTGATATATATGGATTAAAAAAATTTCCCATACTGCTTTTCCAATTATGATTTGTCTTTGTGAAGAACCTTCTTCAAATTGTCTTCATTTATCTCAGTCTTTGTTTGGTTAAGTTTTTTTTTTTTTTTTTAAAGATTTTTTTTAAAACTTACTTATTTGCCTCTTACTGTAATTAATTCATTTTTTATATTTTTTAAATATACTTTTTTTTTTATAAAAAACTAAAAATTAGGGAAAAAAAAAAAACCAAAACCGAATACACACTCGAGCAATTACATATCATTTTCGGATTTAGCCATCAAGAAGTTTACAATTGTCATAGATTTTAGAACATGCCTTTTTGGATTTCACCATCAAGAATTATGAACACAAGGATGGTGTTAAGTCTTCATTATTTTAAGTTTTCAATAGTTTATTGTGTACAATTAGATTATTAAATTATTTATGTAAAAAATTAAATTTAATAAATATCAATACTCAATTTATCTAATTATTTACTTAGAATTATACTTATTATTTATTTTTTAAAAATAAATGTAATCCGATTACTTTATTATTAATGCCAAATAATTTAGGTCCGGTTTAATAAAATAACAAATTGTTTATTATATTTTATTTTATTCATTTTTTCTTTTAATAAAGAATTTTATCAAATGATGTAAATCTTTTACTTTTTAATATATATCTTTTCATCGAGACGAACTAAATAAGTAAAATATTTTGACTAAAAAATAAAAAAATCACCAAAAAACTAAAATAAGCTAATTAAATTACAAAAAAAAATTTAAATTTAGAAAAACTTTCATTCCACTACGAATAAAATTACTTTATGTGTAATATTTATGGTTTCAGTTTAACTATTCTAAGTAATGGGTTATCATTTGAAATATAATTTTTCACGTAAATCTAAACAATATAATTTGGTAGCTGGGTTTTAAAATTATAACTATACTGATAGGCTTACGTCTTAAAATTCAAAAAAAAAATCATGTACTTAATTACAACTAAGAAAATAATAACCATTATTAATTAATTGTAATAGTATTTGTATGAATATAAGCATTTCTAAATTCATAAAATTTGTAGTGAATTGGTGTTTGGCCAAACTTCTTAGCTTAGTTTTTAGTTTTATGCTACTAATTTTAGTTATAAATTATAATTTTTTCCAAGCATTCACAACTTCTATTACAAACTTTAATAACTTTTTTTTCTATTTCAACTAAAAATTATAATCTTTACCAAATACTTATAACTTCTGTTACAAGTTATAATTTATAAACTAATAATTTCAGTAATTCCAAACACCTTAATTTGGCCCAAGTGTCTACTAGTGAATTATGATGCTTTCTTCTAGAACCGGAGTAAAAGGTAGGCAATGTTGATGATTAAGGAATGCATTAAAGACCCAACTATTTGGAATAGATTGGAATGTTGCCCATGGGTGGGTAAACATGCCAAGCTAGCTCTACGCATTGACCAGTGCTACCCAAGCCATGCTTATTCAATATGCACGGCGGAGGCGGAGTAGGCGACCGAGGCAAAGGAGGCAATAAGTTTAGTAGAGGGGAAGGATTTCACTATCGTAACTACGGTGGTTGACGGCGTGGTTGGTTCTGAGCATCGGTGATCGTTGGCGTGACGACAATGTTTGGCGACGTCGTTGCTCGACGCAAACCAGGTCGGTGGTGAGTGGTGACGGCAAACCAGGTCGTTAGCAAACCAGGTCGTTAGCAACAGCAAGGGTTGGCGACAGCAAAAATCTGGTGGTGATGAAGAACTGCTACATTGGGAGAAGGAGAGGGAGAGGAAGAGTGAAAGTGAGAAAGGGCGGAAAAGAGATGGGAGTGGTTTTAGGAATAATGGCATATTTATCCAACTTATCAATAAATTTTAAAAATAGAACCTAATAAAATATTAAAAAAATAATTATGACTTAATAGAATAAAAGAACTCTAAATAGGACCCTGAATTAATTTTTTTATTAAACTATTAGTTTCTAAAAAATTCTATTTAACGTTCACTCTATTTTAAAAGATAATAATACTCTTATTTGATAATTTATTTTTACTATCATTTTTAACTATATATAATTATTATAAAGAATTATATAAAATGATAATATTATATAATTTAAACAAAAAGTAAAAAAGAATAATTTTTCACTCAGTCAACTAGTTTTTGTTAATTAAGTTTCAAGTTAATTTATAACAATCTACTTTTAATCAAAACAAAGTTGTTTTCACTAAAAAAAAAAAAAAACTAGCTCACAATCAAACCATTGAAAACATTGATTTGCAGGGCCAAGAGTCTTATATTATTTATTATATTATTTATTGTTGGACCAGTAATTATTATATTACTTGGCCCATATATAATTGGATTGAGATGAGATTATGAACTCACTATAAATTCTTTATATATAGGATTTAAAATAGTATAGGCTTTAAGGTTTTTAGTGTTTTCACGTATGCCTATAAATAAGGTATTGGTAGAGCTCTAAGGTTATAAGAAATTTGAAAGGTTAGCTAGTAGAAAAAAGGAAAATGAGTGCGGTACATTTTCAAATTTGATAAAGTGGAATATTTTCTCTCTTACTCGTAAACGTAAGCCGACGTGGGCCAAACCATGTAAATCTTTGGTGCTAATTTTTTTTTTCTTTTTTCTCTGTGAATTTTTGCTTCCGTTTGTGTTCAGAGATTGGTGTTTAAATCCCAACAAGTTGTATTGAAAAATTAGAATCTAGTATCCAATTTAATTTTTCTACACCTGAAGTAACTGTGAGCACATTTGATTCTTCATAATTAGAGCCATTTGTAACCGCAATCTCTGATGATTATTTTTTCCTTTGTCCGTCTTGTATTTCAGACAATTCCTCTTTAGATGACTTTTTTTATCACAATAGTAGCACGTCACTTTGTAATCTCTCGACTTGAAATAACCTTCTTCTTGGACCCTTCCTGCCTCACAGTCGCCTTGCCTCTAAATTCCCTATTGCCTGATGCAACTATGATTCTCTCTCCCGGTGATCTGTCACTCTCTCTTTTCTTCAACATCTCATGAGATATGAGAGCAGTAATAACCTCATCTAAATCAAGGTTATATTTTCGAAACTTCAGTGTAGTCTTTGGATGTTTGTATGATGAAGGCAAGAAAATCAATAGGAGAATTGCATAATTCTCATCCTCAATTTTTATGCCAATAGAATCCAATTCTATCAGTATTCTTTTGAACTCGTCCAAATGCTCTATAAAATTCACTCCCTCTGTCATCTAAAGTGCATATAACTGTTTCTTTAAACATAATCGATTCGTCAATGTCTTGGACTTGTACCTGCTTTCTAACTTAGTCTAAAGTTTCGTCGAATCACTTTTGTTGATGACTTTCCAAAGAATACTATTATTGAGATACAACTGAAACTTGCTATTTGTCAAATCCCACTTCTCTTTCCACTCTACATCATTCATCGTTTTTGATTTTTTTTATTTTTTCTAAGATCCTTGGCCATCCCTTCTCCGATTAAAATATTCTTCTCTCTTTACGGCCATAAAGTGAAGTCGTTGTAACCGTTAAAAGGTTCAATCATGAAACCCGAGCTTTTTACTGCTATTAGCTTTGTGGTTGACAATCTCCCACAATTAGCTTTGTCGTTGCAATACTAGATATGTGTAATTTTTGTCTCACCTAGCCCAAATCCCCTCTAATTGTACCCGATTGGTTATGATTGCCTTTGTTAGTCCAAGGGCATTTCAAATTGATTTTGACAATTTTATTAATTTACATTTTTTAATTAAATAATTTAAAAAGATTATATTTAATTATTTTCAAAAAGGTAGTGTCGACACTACATGTCAAATGAGTCGACACCTTATATCATTTGTGTTGACACATCGAGTTAAATGGGTTGACACTTAGTATTCTTGAACAGAACGTTTTGTGTCAATACCAATTAGCTTTTGGATCGGCACCTACAGGCAAAACACCATTGACAAACACAAGTGTATCGACCCCTTTAACTGCTTTCGTTGAGACGTTTCAAAGACTCAGGTGTGTCGACACCAAATAGATTCGTGTCAACACCTCCAGTATCGGACCAGGATCCAAGTTGAGTTGACACTAATGCAAATGGGTTGACACCTTAGTACCTTGACAGGATTTAACATGTGTCGACACCAACACGCATATGAGTCGACACCAAGTGATCCTCTAAGTTCCAGACCACGGGTTCTGAGAGTTAACACCAAAGTTACATGAGTCAATACCTAGACACCTTCCAAGAAATTCAACGTGTCGACACCAGCAAAGCAATGGGTCGACACCAAGACTTCAAGTCATTCCCCGGACACTAACCCAAAAGTTTCGAAACCAAAAAGCAACTGAGTCAACACAAAGGCATCCTCCAAAAATAAAGATTTTGGGTCGACACCAAAATGAAAAAGGGTTGACACCAAAATTTTAGTAGCCAAGTCAGACTTCCTGGGTCGACCCTAAAATGAAGAAGGGTCAACATCATTTTTCCAGTGGTTAAGTTTGACTGAACGGGTCAACACCAAAGTGAAGATGTGTTGACACTATTTTTTCAATAGCTAAAGTCTCTGATCTGACTCGACACCAATAAAGACATGAGTCGACACCATGAGCAGACCATAAAGCCTTAAGTCGACATCAACTCTAATATGAGTCGACACCAAGGTTCTAGCTGAAAAACTGAAGTAATGCATGGGTGGATACCAAAAGTTCCATGAGTTAACACCACTATTTGGGTGAGAAAAATGTAAAAATAAGGTCGACATCAACAAAGCACTAAGTCAACATAGTTGCCCAAGAACTAAGGCCCCGACTAGATTGTGTCGACACGAAAAGATTTTATGTCGACATCTGTGACAAATTTCAAAATACGCGCTAGTTCAAGCGATAACTTTTTCAGAGTATTTATTGCCTCCACCAACCCATCAACGGTCATTTACTTCAGTAAGCTATATAAAGAGTTAATTTTTAGAGTTTCAAATCTCTAAACTCTATTCTATTAATTGCATTGAAAGCTCAAATCTTTCAAAAAGCATTTACTACTACATTAATTTCTCCAGCCCAAACATTCTCACTTATTTGTACATTTATTATCAAGTCTTTATAAGTGAGTGTTTGTGAGTTATTACTTAATCTCATTTATTGTAAAAAAGGGTGGGTCACCATTGTGATTCTTTAAGAGAGTGTGAGAACTTCTTAAAGAAGAGCTTAAGAGAGTTTAGAAAAAATAAGAAATTATTTGTAGAAACCTCTTTAAGTTGTAAAGACTTTTGAATCCACATATGAAGTATTTGGTTATAATGCAAATTTTGGAGTATTGGGAAATGGACGTAGATTTGAAAGAAGCCGAACCACTATAAATTCTGGTATCTAGTTCTACATTCTCCCTCTTACCTCTTTAATTTTACTGTTATTTATATCTCTGCCGTATTTGTTTGTATGAAATTAAAAAGTTTTAAAAAAAATTTTTAAAATTGTTATTATTGTTTTAAAATCTAATTTACTCCCTTCTTGGGTTACGTAGGACTAATAATTGGTATCAGAATTTGAACTCTTGTTTAGTGACTTAACAGTCAAAAAGGATCCATGGCAACCAGTATTGGACCAGTTCAACCAGAAGGTTAGTTGACCAATAAACCTCCCTTGTTCAATGGAATAAATTGTAACTATTGGAACGCTAAAATAAGGATTTACATATAAGCTGTTAACTTTAACTTATGGAAGGTCATCATAAATAGACCTAAAAGACCTACCAAATTGGTAAAAAGGGCAACTGTCTCTAAGTTTGAGAATGAATGAACTGAGGCTAATATAAGAGAGATACAAAAAAATGCTAAGACCATGAATCTATTATATTGCTCTCTTGACCCTATTGAGTTCAATAGGATCTCCACATGTGACACTGCCAAAGAGATATGTAATGGACTTGAGGTTACCCATGAGGGAACCAACTAAGTCAAAGAATCTAAAATAAACATGCTTGTTTATAATTATAAATTGTTCAAGATGAAGTAAGATGAAACTATTTCTGAAATATTTATTAGATTCATTGACATTATAAATGGACTAAAATCTCTTAGTAAGGTGTATACTATTGTAGAAATAATGAGAAAGATTCTAAGGTGTACGCCAAAGAGTTGGAAAGCCAAGGTGACAGCTATTCAAGAAGCTAAAGACCTCACCACTCTTAGCTTAGAAGAATTTCTTGGGTCACTCATGACTTATGAGATGAACATCAAGATGTTGATGAAAATGATAACAAAAAGAAGAAAGGAATTGCCTTTAAATATTTCAACCTCAAGAATAAATCTGATAAAGATTCCTCTAGTGATGAAATTGAAGACCATGAACTCATCACAAGAAATTTCAAGAGGTTTCTTAAAAAAAAGAAATAAGGAGGAAGAATATTCTTTAAGAAAAATGAGCACAAAGGTAAGCACAACAAGTTTAAAGGAGAAACAAGTAGATTCAAAAGTGACCACAAGAAGGATGAAATCATTTGCTTTAAATGCAAAAAGCCTGGTCACATGAAAGCCGAACGCCCCTAACTTAAAAAGCATTACAAAAATGGGTTCAAGAAGGCAATGTTGGCTGCATAGGGTGAGAGTTATAAAAGTAGCTCTAAAGATGAAAAAGATGAGAATGAAGTTACAAACTTATGCCTTATGACTAAGGAAAATAATGAGATAACTAATGACTTTTTTTCTTTAAAAGAACTTCAAATTGCATTTGAAAATTTGCATGATGAGCTAAGAAAAATATGTGCTAAAAATGCTATTCTTAAGAAAATGATTTTCTCCTCATCTATTGAAATTGAATCTTTAAAAGAAAAAAAGTTTGCTCTATCAAAACAAGTAACTACTTTGCAAAATAAAAATCTATCTTTAAAAGAGAAAGTTGAAGACCTTACTAAAATTGTGTATAAGTTTACTCTAGGAAAAGAGAACTTGGATAAGTTTCTTGGTATGCAAAAATGTGTTTTTGACATGGCGGGTATAGGCTATCAACCAAAGAAGAAACAAAAATTTTTGAGCAATACTTTTATTAAAGCATCTTCAAATCATTCAAATGCCACTTCCTTTTATTGCTATGAATATAGACATATTATCACACACTACCCACATAAAAAAATACATGATTTATCTGCTAAAAGGGTTTGAATTTCAAAAAAAACATACCCATATGGAACTAGCTCCAATAGACCTAACAAAATTTTGGTACCAAAAATAAAAATTTGATTTCCTTTGCAAGTGTGTCTCAAGTCCTCATTCAAGGAAGGGATACGGTATCTTGATAATGCATGTTCAAGACACATGACGGGTGACAAGTCAATATTTGCTCTCTCATGCCCAAAGATAGTGGATTTGTGGCATTTAGAGACAATAACAAAGGCAAAATCATAGGAGTTGGTTGTATTGGTAAATCTTTTTCCCCTTCTATTGAAAATATTTTGCTTATTGATAGTTTGAAACAAAACATTCTTAACATCAGTCAACTTTGTGACAGTAATCACAAAATTGTATTTGATCATACTAAATGTGTTATTGAAAACTCAACTAACAATAAAGTTCTGAGACCCTGTACCGCTTTTTTTGATATATATACATGTTGACGTGTATCTTTCATGCTATATATATCATCGATGCATGATTTATACTTTGGAGTTGTAGAACAGCATGTGTAGATGTATTTTACGCTTTCTCGGATCTTGTCTAGGCTTGTTGGGATGATTTTTGGGCTGTTAAATCGAGACCCAAAATAGTACGCTTCTGCCCTGACGTTCGGTCGACTGGAGGGGTTGGCCCAGTCGACTAAACCTAATTTTTCCAGTTTGGTCGACTGAACTGGGGGGTTCGGTTGACTGAACTGTGGCGGTTTGGAGAGTTTTGGAGTTTTGGAACTCCTTCAGTCGACCAAAGTGGCCTCTTCAGTCGACGAAACTGTGGTTTTGACGAGCCTATTTATATTTCAGCCCCTGGAATGTTTGGAGAAAGCTTATTTCTTCCATTCTCTCTGCCTTCTCTCTACAATTTTGTGTTGCCCGAGCCTAGTTTTCGACGATCAGCTTGTGGATCCCTTCTATTCACGCTGCTAGCTTCGTGTTCGACCAATCAGATTCTTTTTCCGACGTGGTTCGAATTTTGAGGCTTCGAGTTTTGACTCACCGAGGTAGGATCCTAGACTATATTATCTTTAAAGGGTGCTATGTGCAATTTTACGCTTTTTTACCGATTAAAAATGCCTACATAGCATATTGTATGTTTGAAATCATGTTTATACGGATAGAAAGCTTGTTTTATGATTTTCTTAGTATATTATATGTGACGGGACGTATGGGTTTGGTGAGAGGAACCTTGATAGGTTGGACTCACACGTGTGTTTTTGGTTTTGATGTGATAACCAAAAAGGACCGTATGATCTTCGGATCTTATTAGCATGGGCACGAGTTGCTCCTCGGTGAAAGACCGAAAAATTACGCAGAATGAGTTTCTCTGCCCGCCGGCTAGTGAACCGAAAAATGACGCAGATCGTGTCGGGGTATAGAAGGTTCCGTTACTCCATGGGGTCTGTGTGGCCAGGTGAATGGTAGCGTTACTTGGGTCTATATGCCCGCTCGATATCGGTGCCTAGATTTTGAGACCAAGAGATGGTAGAATCACTTGGATGTGACAGTGATTCGTGTGTGTGTGCGTGCGTGTGTACACGTTGATAGCTTGGGATTTTCTGTGGTAAAACTTTTACTTTATGCTATGTGATTACATATCTTACTTTACTGCATCATAGTATGTTTCTATTGGGCTTCGGCTCTCATAGTGAAATTTGTTAAAACCTTTTTCAGGTGTTGATGATCACGTGGAGATGATCTAGCTGTGCCGTGGTGGCCGGAAGACTATTGTATAGTTTTTCCTTTTGTTATAATAGCATGTATCTAGATATATGTCGCCTGTTTCTGAAGGCATATTTTGTAAGCCTTGAAGATGTATATTATAACTGTATGAGCATGTTGCATGTGATTTTGAGAGTGAACCTTGGGTACTCTTTTATTCCAAAACTGTATTATTTTGGATGGTTGTTTATCAGTAAAAGTCCAATCTTTTATAAACTGGTAATTTGTTGGGTGTTTCACGTGATCTTGGATTTTGGGGCATGACAACTTGGTATCAGAGCTCTGGGTTTGAATACCTAAGAGCCATGGGAAGATGGTGCATCACCCGGTGACGATAGCTATGTGTGCTTGCTTGCATGTGTTTAAGTGTTTTGATAACATGCTGATAGTTTATTAAGCATGATGGTTGATGTATGTGTGGGTATGGAGGTTGGGTCTTGGGATGAATTAGTCTTGCCTTTGGGCGTTTGGATTAACAAATTTGGAAGTCAAGTTAGAAACGCGTTTGGCCGACGTGTTTTCTAGCCAGGAATCTGAATAGGTTATCCAAATTGACGCGTTCATCTTGTTGGCTCTTCTTGGTATGTGAAACGTGTTTATGGAGTCTTAAGTGGCTATGTGTTAGCATGTTCATGTATATTATGCTTTCATGTTAGTAACAGCATGTTATAGGAAAGCTTGTCCTGTTATCTTGCTTTTATATATAGAACTATGTCCACGCAGGGAGGATGGGGACGAGGTCGTGGCCGAGGCCATGGCCAAGGTCGAGCATATGTTCAGGTTCTAGAGGAGGGAGACGTTCATGCCCCATAGGAACAAGTAGGCGGTGATGACGTTATGCAAGAGATACTTGCCACTATAAGAGCTATGGCTAAGGCATCTACAGCTGGAATGAGGGCTCCTGAGCCAAGGGCTTCCGTGGCTATGAGGGAATTCCAGCGGTTGGATCTACCTACCTTTTCTAGGGAGCCGGACCCCAAGGTTGCTGCTGAGTGGTTGGAAGTGACCACGACCATCTTCGATACTCTAGATATCGAGGAGGATGCTTTGTGGGTGAAGTTGGCGGCGTTCCAACTGCGGGAAGATGCTAGGGAGTGGTGGAAGTTCGCCAAGACCACGGTGGATGACACGTGGGCTGCTTTCACGAGAGTCTTCTTGGAAAATTATTTCCCGAGATCTTCGAGGGATACATACCGAGAGGAGTTTTTTTCTCTCATCTAGGGGGACCTTACTGTGGTTCAATACGAGGCCAGATTCGCGAATCTGTCGCGGTTCGCTGCTGAGATGGTATTTACAGAGCAGTTGTGCACTAGGAGATTTGAGAGGGGCCTTCGACCCGCTATCAAGGATAGGATTGCAGCTCTGGATTTGGAGGTGTACATCGCGCTGGTGGAAGCTGCCATTCGAGTAGAGAACTTGCTGGCAGAAAGTCACAGAGTTAGAGAGAGTAAGAGCCAACAGAATGATGGGGGTACACAGTTCCAGGGGCATGAGAAAAAGCGCCAGTGGTCGTCTTGACCGAGTTCCCATTCAGTGGGGTCATACTAGCCGCAGTATTCTACGCATGCACCTTCAGTAGCCTCTACAAGAAAGCTGGAGCAGAGAGATGTCACATGTTATCGCTGCAGACAGTTAGGGCATCGTTCATATGAGTGCCCACTGAGGGGCCCGATTCAGAGTTCAGTGCCTACACAGTCACAGTTACAGTAACAGTCGCAGGGGAGAGAGCCACTTGTGTGTTATGAGTGTGGTCAGTCTGGACACATTCGTAGACACTGTCCCCAGGGACGGAATGTTCAGAGTGCGACGGGAGCGTCACCTGCTTCATCTGCCCAG
>JAULJZ010079685.1:0-12727 GCA_032270985.1 Heliamphora pulchella
GAAGTGGAGAAGCAAACAGGTAAAAGTATCAAAACCCTACGATCTGATCGTGGAGGTGAATACCTCTCTGGGGAGTTTAAGGACTACTTATCAGAACATGGGATTACATTCTAATTATCTGCATCAGGTATGCCTCAGCATAATGGTATAGCAGAAAAGAGGAATAGGTCCCTTAAGGTGATGGTGAGGTGCATGATGTGTTATTCAGATTTATCACATTCGTTTTGGAGGTATGCATTAGAAACAACAGCATATATTCTGAAGTCGGTGCCTACTAAGGCAGTTCCCGGAATCCCTTTGGAGTTATGAATTGGGCATAAGTCAAGTCTTAAACACTTTCGGATATGGGGTTGCCCAGCACACGTGTTGGTGGGAAATGCAAGTATGCTGGAACCAAAAATATATGTCTGTTTCATTGTAGGATACCCTAAAGGAACTAAAATTGGTCTTGGCTAAGTCGAACGGATCGAATTCAAATTTTAAGAATTCGATATTCGAGCTCAATGTGTTAGTACACTTAGAGTGTATTGAGCGGGATCAACGAGATGATCGATTCTATACTGGTTATATGAATTGATCCACATCTCGTATTATCATATATTGCATGAACTCTTAATCCCGAAGTGATTGATTAATTATGTTCAGATAATGTATAGTATTTTGAGTCGTCAATGGTTAAGATTTCTTCCATGAGATCAGCAATACCGATGAGTTGGGTACTGGCATCATTTGTCAGATGATTGATAATCAGCTGACAGAAACTACGTCCGATTTAGGTTGAGGAGTTTTCTCGTGTGTGCTTTGGTTATTGGTTTGATTATGCTAAACCTGTACAGTGGATCTTCGGATCTGGCATATCAAAAGGTAAAGCGGTGCGGCTGCGATGGGAAGAAGATAATTAAATTGGGTTGTCATTAAACTAATTTATTTATCAAAAATTCATATCTTAAACATGGAGAGAATTCAGTGCATTTGATAATTGGAGACTCAAGATATAATTTGAGCTAGGACCGGGAGTTCAGTCAGGACTTTTAGCGAAATAAGTTCTGTTTCGTACGGGAAATGATCTAGCTCGAGAACAAAGTTAGGGATATTCGATTTTCTCGTACGGTTAGCCCGAGTCCAATACTTTCTCGTGATCCCTCACGTAGCCCATTATACGCACGGATATTTTTCTTGTTAGTTTCGGTAATTATATAATTTAATTTGAATACTGATTTTACCACCGGGAACATTCAAAAATTAAATTAAATTAAATTTATGAGGAGCAATTTTGGTCTTTGGCACACCTAGAGATTACTCAATAAGTAGTCGGCCCTAGGAGATGGTGGGTTTAATTAAATATGTTAAGTATATCTCTTTATATCCTTTTAGGAAGGAGATGATATACGTAATATATATTTGATATATTCTCATATATCAAAGGGGCTAATTAATCAACCCTAACCCTGATTCTCCCATATAGCCGCCGGCCTCCTCTTATCTTTGGCAATGATTTTTAGCTTTTTAGAGATCATTGTGTGAGAAGAAATCAAGGTAGGAAGAACACTTAGATAGAAATTGGTGTCCACACATCGTGAACGTTGTAGTGCGTCCGGATCATACGTGAAAAGGTTGCAAGGTCGTCTTCAACGTATTCGAAATTTTTAAAAACTTATTGACAAGTTTCATAGAGGTATTAAACTATTTAAATTATTATAGTTTTCGGTTTTCATGAAAATCGCATACGTCGTTTTTTACGGTCACGACGTCGATTCAAAAATCTTTTTTTTTTCCGCTGCGCGACTTCTTTTCCAACAAGCGAGCTGGAAGGATTTTTCTAAGGGGTTCGTGGCAAGAATTGTTACGAATACTAAGATCCCAAAAAAATTAAATTCACTTATGGATGACCACATATCATGCCTATGTTGATTGCGATCGACATGGTTATTTTCTTTTGACCTTGTGGCGAACTTCTGAGACGAAATTCCTTTAAAGGGGTAGAGTGGTGAGACCAGGTTCTATTTTATTTTCATATGTTTATTCAGTGCATTGGTTATTACTTTAATCGTTATATAGAACATCATGTTTATATATGTGTTGCGTATGCGGGGGTTTGGGTTTTGTTTCTTTGTTTGAGTTTTCACCCAGCGACGGTCGCTCGAACGGTGACCTGTTCGCTCGAATTGGCCTATGAAGGAGTGTTATGTCGGTAGGGGACCACTCAAGCGGATCTCTGTCCTCTCAAGCTGACAGCCAGGCACGGAAATCTATAAAGACAGCTCATGTCTTGAAAATTGAGCCAAAACTTATCTTGGAAGTTTTCTTTCTCTCTCTACACAAAACCTTTGCCTTCTCTCTAACTTTTTGGTGGGCTCGGACTTGGTTTTTGGCGATCGGATAGCGGATCTTTATTATCCTTGTCGAGGGCTTCGTGTTCATCTAAACGAAATCGCGTTTTGGCGACTTTGCTTTTTTATCGAAGTTTAATGTTTCGAGTTTTAACTCACCGAGATATGATCCTAGACTCTCTTGTCTCAAAGGGGTGTTACGTGAAATTTTATGCGTTTTTACTATTTTAAAATGTACAAATAGTTATTTTATGTATTTAAACCATATTTGGCTGGACAAATAGGGTTTTTAAAGTGTTTTATGGTTTATTTCAGAGTCGGTGGACTTGTGTGCATCCGTAGTTTTCTAAAAGGCGAGTTTTTAGAAAAATGTAGAGATTTACGGAAAAATTTGTGAAAATCAAAATTTTAGGAGTTTAGAGCTAACTCTCGGAGTTGAGTTTCATTTTATTGATCGTTGTTCTCCAGGGTTGGTGGATGACGCTGTGTATGAATGTGACGTTTGTACATGGCTGTGTGCGTGGAAACATTTGTTCATTCATGCATTAGTTGGGGCGAATATTGGTCCCTCGGTGAAAACTCGTAAAAATGCATAATGAGGGGCAAATATTGGTCCTACGATGAAAGCCCGTAAAGATGCATGAACTGCGTGTGAATCATCGTGGGTTGTGTAAAACCGTTAAGGTTGGTGAGTTGTTTATGTTTCGATAACTGTCTAGCGTTATGGAGTTTGTGTGAAAACTTGTGATTTGAAAAGTAAAACCGTTTTGAGGCTCGAGAGAGAGTTGGAGCATGCATATTGTTCTATTAGCATATTTTGCTTTTATTTCATGTTAGCCTGTTTTCTATTCGGTTTAGGTTCACGGTGTGAGATTTGAAAACCTTTTTCAGGTAATTGTGATCAGGGGAAATGATCGAGTGGAGTCCGAGGAAGCGGAAGACTTGTTTTAGTTTTCTTTTGTTATGAGATCATATATTGTTACATATATTGTTGGTTCTTGGAAGCATGCTTTTGTAAGCCTTCAGGCGATATAATTTGCATGTATGAAATGTTCGTTTGAGAGAAAGGAACCTTGGGTTTATTGAGGTTCGTTGTTCTGGTTTGGGGTTTCATGCTTTCAAAGGTTTCATTTTCAAGTCGAATGTGTGATTTCTTTATCAAATAAATGTTTTGTTCAAATTCTTTAATGCTTTAATTCCTTATTTAGATATTATGTTTTTAGGTGTGTTTTTTATGTTTGAGAAGATTTTTGGTTTCTGGCTGAAAAATCTCTCGGGTGTCGCATTACTCGAGCGGGCCTCTGAGCGCTCGAGCGAACAGCCGCTATGACTAAAAGCTGGTTTTAGTTTTTAAAGGGGGTTTTGGTTGGAAAAGCATCGGGGTATCTCGATACAAAGCGGTTTATTTAGGTTAATTGTTTTACAATTAAAATCTCATTTTCATTTCGATCTTTGACCCGTTCATGTTTGGGCGATTTTGGTGGATTGAAATATTCCAAAATGTTGGTTCGGTGGGATTTTTAGTGACCCGAGTTTGAGGTCTTGCAAGAATATTGTAAAAAAAATTATTCAAGATTTATTAGATAAAAAACTAATTCGTCCTAGTCATTCCCCATGGTCTGTGCGGTTATGAAAATAAAAATGATAAATTAAAAAGTGGTACTTTTCGTTTAGTTATAAATTATAAACCTTTAAATAAAGTTTTACAGTGGATTCGTTATCCTATTCCTAATAAAAAAGACTTATTAAATCGTCTTAATCAAACAAAAATATTTTTTAAATTTGATATGAAATCTGATTTTTGACATATTCAAATAAACAAAAAAGATCGTTATTAGACTTCTTTTACAGTGTCTTGTGGCCAATATGAATGAAATGTTATGCCAATTGGGTTAAAAAATGCTTCTTCTGAATTTCAAAAAATTATGAATAATATTTTTAACAATTGTACACAATTTTGTATTATTTATATTGATGATGTATTAATATTCTCTCAATCAATTTCTCAACATATAAAACATTTGCATAAATTTTATAATATTATTAAAGCAAATGGATTAGTTCTTAGTGCTCCGAAAATAAAACTATTTCAAATAAAAATAAAAATTTCTTAGTCATAATATTTATAAAGGAACAATAATTTCCATTGATCGTTCAATAGAATTTGCAAGTAAATTTTCAGATTAAATTCTTAATAAAATCCAATTACAACGATTCTTAGGTAGTTTAAATTATATCTTTAAAATTTATCAAAATTTATATAAAAATACAAAATTATTATATCAAAGATTAAGAAAAAATTCAAAAGCTTGGACATCTCAACACACCAAAGCCGTTCAAAAGATTAAACAACATGCAAAGCAATTATCATATTTATGTTTACCAATTTCTAATACTTTTAAGATTGTTAAAATAGATGCCTCTGATATTAGATATGGAGGTATTTTCAAGTAATTGTATAAAAATAAAGAACAACTTGTTCGATATACCAGTGGGGTATGAAAATTCACTCAAATAAATCATTCTACTATTAAAAAATAAATTTTATCTATTATTTTATGCATAACAAAATTTAAAAGTGATTTATCAAATTAAAAGTTTTTATTAAAAACTGATTGCAAGGCTGCTAAAGATGTATTACAAAAAAATGTTAAAAATTTTACTTCAAAATAATTTTTTGCAAGATGGCAAGCCATCCTTAGTATTTTTGAATTTGATATTGAGTTCATTAAATGTGAATCAAATTCACTCATTGACTTCTTGACTCGAGAATTTTTGCAGAGTTTTAAAGTTACATCATCAATCTTTATGATAACTTCAAAGGTAAATACAACCTCGAGGAATTTCACACACACAAAGCAAATGAAGGATAAAATCCCATTCATTCTACATCAAAAGCACACCCTCATTATTTACCCAATGAAACCCTACTTTTCCTTACACCTCTCGAAGAATATGATTATAAAGTGATTGCTTCTAAGAGTGATAGGGAAAAACCTTTAACTATTGTCAAAATTATTGGAAGTTATCTTCCACCTCAATGGTACTATATATCAAATGTGATCATCCCAAATAGGAGTTTTTATGAAACACTCCTATTGGAGATTGATTTTATAAAAATTCAACACAATTCGAATGATAATGGTAAATCATTATTATTCAAAATGTATCATTCAAAAAATTATTTCCAAAAGTGATTGGAGTCGTGACAATGATTTTATCAAATATTTTAAAAATGATGCCATTAGACCTAAATTGTATAATTACTATAATTATCAAAATATTTTTCATTATCTATTTTATTTTCAAAATGATGCTATGAAGCATTCATGATTTATAAAATTTTACAATAATTTTGATTCTTATATCCCTTATTGATTCCACGTTTTGTGGAATGAATTTGGTCTCGCAAATTTTGATTTCCATTCTTCAAGATTCCTTTCAACACTATAAACAATTTTCAAATCCTTTGAGTCCCCCAATGCTTTATTTCTTTGCAAATTTCTCTTTTCCCTTGTTGCTCTAGTGGAAATTCACCATTTCTATTGCTAATCAAATTCTTTATCATACACGTGAATACGCATCTAAATGATGGGATAAATTCGAGATTCTGAAAGAATATTATCTCGAAAATCTCAAAAAATATTATCAAACAGCCTATGTCCAAAAGAACAAAACCTTTGCCAAAAATCTCAAATCCTTCTATGCTTCCAAACTTGCTTCCACTTCATCTCCCAAATCTACCTCATCCCCATCTCATATTCTCAATGTTAATATTTCTTCAATTCGTACCAAAGTTCTTACAAACAATCTTACTCTTGGTTATTCTAAAGACGCTCTCAAGAAAGCTATCTTAAAAGAAACGTCCGCTCAACTTGAAGATGATGACCTTTGGGGATAAATGATTTCACCTCATGAAGATGTTTCTCCACAATCAAATAAAGATGATTGTTTTTAGATAAATTTTGATTTTGCTTCATTATGAAACTAGAAGATTAATTTTTTCAAAGTTCTTGCATATTTTCAAAGTAATTATTATTACGCAAAAGATTTTATTCTTAAAGACTATCAAAGTGCTCCACCAACTAAATTTTTTTGTTGGCCAAATTGATTGCTTTTTCGAAAGAGATTGCCATTAATTTTCGCCAGACAACGCGTGCAAAGATTTCAAAAGAATCGTCTTCAAAGTTTCCCAATATGTTATAAAACTTTTCTCAAAAAACTAAAAACGTGCTATTATGCTGCTCAAATTTTCAAGATGTCTGATGCTCAATAGTAGTTTATCTCCCACTAACTATAATAAAAATGTCCCAATAGTAGTATTGTTCATTCTCGAATGCCTATAGTTACCCGACAATGAACTATTCACAAACAATAAAAGTTATAAGAGTCAAAAAAAAATTAAATAGTAATTGTAATTATGTTCTTTTTATTGTTTATTTTCTTACTTTTATTTTGTTTTCAAGTCAATTTAGGATTTGGGTCTATATAAGGCTCAATGTTTCTCATACTTAAAGTTAGTAACCATTTCTTTTTCTCTTAAATCTCTTTTATCTGTAAGTTTATTTCCAGCAATAATATAATGCTATATTTTGTGTGTGCTTACTATATAATTCTGATTGATCTGTATTTTGATTAAATATTTATCGGTAATTTAAGGATAACACGCTCCAAGTTTAGATCTCTGGATTCAGAATTCGAATAATTTCTCGCATCAAACCCCTCCGTATTTAATTCCCAGTCTCTCAATCACGCACCCCCACTCTTAAAACCCTCTCTATCACCAGCCATCAATCATACCGTACTCTTCGCCTATCACAATCTAGGGCCATTTTCTCTCCTCAATTCTTTCTCCCATCGCGGCTTGAATCGAATCGAATCGAATCGAATCGGATTCAATTCCAAGATCTCGCATCATCCCCAACTTGATTGAACTCTAGGGTTTTTCGATCGCTTATATGTTTATATATATATATATATTTTAATGTGATCTGTATTTGATCTTCCATTGTAACGCTTTGATATTCTTTATTAATGGCTCGATGAGTTGGTGCTGGGAGTGATTTCGACTTGCTTTCGTCATCGAATAGAAGGTAGGTAAACGATGCCTTTTGATACATTATTATATAATACTGTTTATATTATAGAAATTGTTATGATTGGCTCGTTTTCAATCTTCAATTGTCAACTCATGATGTGCTGCGAGGTGCTCTGAATTTTCTAGATGATATTTGTTCTTTTCTTGAGTTTCTTGCTATATATCTCTTATTCCCTTGTTTGAAACTAATTTGGATATCTCTTATTCCCTTGTTTGAAACTAATTTGGATTTTTCTCTCTTTCTCTATTATAATGTTGGGAAAGGTCAAGGCATTGGTTGTGGGTGATGTGGTTTGAGGAGTGAATAGTGGGCTGCATTCGTTGCTATAAACTGGAATTGTGGAGATGTCAGCGTTGAATCGCAAGGGCATCAATCTGATCAATTGTTTCTTTCATTTTTCTGAATGGCATCCGTTGGAATAACGGAGCGGATTGGGGGTCGGAGCCCTCGGATCTTTATATATACTAGGTAAGTACTTACAATTTTTTTATTTCTCAAATTTGACATGATTTGTGTCGTTGAAAACATTTTGTGGACGGGTGTTGTTGTCTTTGAAGTTGATGTTAATGGAGAGAATGTTGGTCTTCTCAGGCTTTATGATCAAACTTTGTTATTTATTGCCGGAAGTTACAATTTATCACTTCAAGGTTGAAGCTTCTCATGTTTAATAAGAGCAATTCGTTTGCGAGAGTGACCCAAATGGGTTGCTGTGGTTGTTTTGGATTTTCATTTGCAAAAAAATCTAAAAGGTTAGCAAGGCCTAATGTGCTCAGGGGCAGTCACGCGTCGCAAGATTTTTTGCTGAATGAAGAGCTAGAAGATGAGGATGATTGTTCACATAACAGTGATATAAGTGACAGGGGACGTGAGGACGATGGTGAGCTGCAAAGTCCTACCAAAAGGTCCGAAGAGATACTCATGTACAGAACTCAACATGGATTGATTTGTAGGGAATTTCCTGTTAACGAAACCCACAAACTTATTCGCTCAGAGGTAATTAGAGGATGTAGTTTACGTTCTACTGTTACCTCTATTCAAAAGTTTTACGGCTCAGCAGCATTGTGTTGTCCTTTAGTTAATGTATTCTATATGTCTTGATATATCCTCTCTTGGCTCTATAAGCACTGAAGAACATATGTCAAAGTTTACTATATGGATTGGAAGGGTGACCAATGAGATACAAGTATCTTTCTTGATGTAAGTAGGGTTTAGGGATTGAAAATCAAATTGTCTGGCTCTCTCCTACTAGTTCTGGCCAATGATGTTGGCATGTCTATAAATGGTATGACGCCTGTAGGATTTCTCTGTCTAAAAGATTGTGCACAAGCTTATGTGTATGAAAAATTTCCATGTGGTTTTGTTTGATTCCTTATCTTATATCATTTCACTGCTGAGTACTCTTTGATAGTACTCCTATGTGGCTGCTACCTGAGGGATTAGAGAAATATTTTATTAACTACCTATATTTATTATTTTTTATGGTTATATGTTTCTGGCTGGGTGTTGTTAATTTATTATTTTCCACCCTCATAAAAAAGATGCTACCTGATTATTGAGTTTTAAATACATCATCCCTATTTCATGTGAATGCTTCTAGCTTTTTGGGTCAACAAAGATGAACAAAAATTTATGGCGTGGGCCATTTGAATCTAAATACTATACTTGTATGTGTTCTGCTTGTTTGATCATAAATGCAACTATATTGGATATGCTGTTTATCCTCTATGTAAATATTTTCATGAATGTTTGTGTTAAGAAAACTTGTTGTAACGTTGCGTATTGGCATATGGAGTGTTGATATATGGTGCGATTTAGTTCTATTAATTTTTTTGGGTTCACAGGATGATGATGGGAACAAGATGGTTAATGAATATGTTCGTGAATGCAAGATTGGTTCTGGTAGCTATGGAAAAGTGGTAAGGTTATATAAATGGTCATGTTCAGTAACTTTTTACTTGCTAAAGGAGGATATTCTCTAGTCTTATGGCCTTGATAATGCTACAGGTTCTTTACAGGAGCAGTGTTGATGGGAAGCATTGTGCAATTAAGGTAATGCCTTCCATCATATATGGGCTGGTCTACTGTGGAATATATTATTGTCATGTGAGGTTCCCATAATATTGTGGTTTGTATGTGGCCTTCTTGGTTGAAATTCCTTCTGCTTTATCTTGCCCAAGTAAAATAATTTTGTTTTCAGTTTTCTTCTTCATTGGATATGCCTATGCACTATGCCAGTTATGGAGTTTGACTAAGCCAGTTCATCAGAATAGGTGCTTATTATCATTTATTTCACTTGTGCTGGAGTTATAAAGAGTGATTGCTGGTAAATAACAAATGGATTACTTTTTAACTAACTAAATAGCCCCATTTCTAGATATTCCCAGCGACCTTGTTAGGAAACTTCCAGTTGATCGTGTTTATTTATTTATTTGGGGTTACTTGGAGATTGATAAATTTTATTTAGGGAAACAGAAATTGGTTTGTTTAGGATCTAATTACGAAACAGTATGAATTGAAATTTAAAGCCAACTAGTTCAAAAACCGTTGTATCTGTCCAATTTTGTAGCTATTGCCTAAATAGCAGTTTGAACTTGATACTTGATGTCATATTGTTTCATACATAATTAATCAGGTTAATTTTTACTTGCAGGCCTTTCACAAGTCTCATTTATCAAAACTACGAGTCGCACCTTGTGAAACTGCTATGACTGACGTCCTACGCGAGGTATGTGCCCAGCCTGTGTCACTTCTCTTTATCAAACATTATTGGAAATTAATGTCGAATCTATTAAGCACTTCATCATGGACAGTAATGACTAATAAGTGAAAGCTTATGAAAAATGCTTTAATTATTAATTTACATCTCCGTGTAATATGGACACTTAATGGTTCTCATACTCTCTCGAAGACTTCATTTTCTCTGTCAGGTATAGCTTAGTTGGCATTACGTAGCCTGTATGACCATACTTGTCATTGTGTTGCTCTATTTTTAGCATCGTATTATTCACAATATGTATCACATGGTTCAATATGATACCAGCAGCAATTGCTTCCCACTTAATGGGTGAATCGATTGAAATCGCTTTAGATTCATATGATTTTCCATATGTATTCCAACGGAATCATATGAGTTACCATATGATCTCATAGTAGATGTGCCCACGCGTTGCGCGTGGGTCATAAAATGAGAGGGATTGAGAATTTATAGTTGATTTTTTAAATTTTTTTAACTGTTTTAAAAGAGAATACAAAAGATGAAAATATCAAATTATTTTTAGGGTTTTTGTGTAAATAAAATAAAATGTCACAAAAATTTCACTAACTTGGGTGTTTCCTTATTATAATAGTATAGATAATTCGGTTCAATACACCAAGCAACCGATTCAATTTTGTCTATATGTTGTTTCTATTCACAAAAAGATTCTGTCATATATTAAGGCATAGTCTTTAATTTATCTTACTTTGGTAATTTAAAATCATGAAATTTTAAATTTTTTATTGGACTGGATGAATCTTTCATTCTTGTTCCTTCTAATTCATAAAAAGACATATCTATAGACTGGCATGAATTATATAAGAATCTATAACGTAATAAAGGAACATATGTGAAGCCGAGCGTCTTTACTTATTATACATGTGTTCATCATTCAAATGAGTTTTTTTAGTGGATTTATAGCACAACTTATAATTAGAATATATATTTAGTAACTAATGATTTTAATTGTTTCGATATAGCTTTATAAATCTTTTAGAAATGATAACAATTCTTTATAATTCACGATGCGATTCAATTCACGAATCAGAAAAACGTAATTTTGATTTCCGATTTAAATCTCAATTTGACAACTATGTTCTGTAGTGATATAAAACATGGACATGGATCTGACTTGGTTACTACTTACTCCTTTGTGATTTTTAATATACTACCATGGCAGTTTTAGTACGCACCTTTTTTTCTGTGGTTTTTCCATTTCATGTGTCAACTTCTAGATTAATTGTGTTCTTCTGCTTTGCAGGTCTTAATAATGAAAATGTTGGAACATCCAAATATAGTTAATCTCATTGAGGTGATCGATGACTGTACCACAGACCACTTCTATATGGGTATTCTTTGCTGCTATCTCTCCTGTTTGTTCTCGCTCGAATTCTGCTTGATATGTCTGCATGTGATATTCATCTTTCTATGATTATATTTTTTTTTAAAATGTGAAAGTTAGCCTTTTAATGGTGAATCAATTCTTTCTTTTGCTCAGTTATGGAATACGTGGAAGGCAAGTGGATCTATGAGGGTTCAAATCAATCACATGGCTTAGGAGAAAACAAAGCACGAAAGTACTTGCGGGATATAGTTTCTGGGTTGATGTATCTCCATGCTCATGTATGATGAGTTGGACTCGAAATTATTATTTCCTATTCGACTGACTATCCCCTCTTTTATGTTCTGTAGTGCTCATATGCTCTTGGACATTGCCATGGCCTCGTCGTTGTGTTGATTATGATATTTTCTTTTGAAAGTGCATATCTGAAAAAATAAAAATTCTTTGCTTCACATATCGGTATTGATGTTATTCAGTCATTGTGCATGCATTTGCAGACATTACTTGTTTTTGGGTATTTGTGCAGCGTGGTGAAACCACCAAGTCCTATAATTAATTACAATTGTTTATTCATAACACCAGTATTTTTTCTGTCTTTGACTTTAAGTACTTGAAAGTGTGAAGCAATTGTTTAATTCCACTATTTGTTTGATGAATGCTTTTTCTTTAATAATCGTGAATCTTCTTATTAAAAAACATTACATTACTATTTATGCATAAACTATAAAGTAATCCTGATATTTGATACTCATTGTATTTGTTTAGAGCTTCAATTATCAAGTCTTACTAGGACTACTTTCTCCATTTTAGTGCTCTAGCTCTATCAAAGTTATCCTCTCTGTCTGGACCCCGGATTTCACTGAAAAGTGGTGGTTCTTAAAAGATATGCTTGCAAGATGGCTTGAAGAAAGCTTGATAATTTTTATGCACTGGCATCAGATTGAGTGATTGTTGATGTCTTTGGGAATCTTTTGGCTATTACTAGTCTGCCTTCCTAAAAATGTGAAGGCGTGCATTGTATTTCGTCCTGTTTGTAGTGTCTGGCAGGAACGCTTATGGATTGAGTCAACTACCCATGCTTTGAGATTTTAATGAATAAGCTAGCTCTTAGCTTGATTGCATGTGGGCATAGACGGACACAAAGGGGGGCGGATGGGGGCAGCCGCCTTCCCCAAATTTTAAAAAAACTCACTATTATAGT
>JAULJZ010079727.1:0-12725 GCA_032270985.1 Heliamphora pulchella
TGTTTCTCATTAATATGCCAGGAATCCAGAATAAAATACATAAAAAGCATGACTTTTCAGTATACATTCCCAACAATGGGAAGAGAGTTTATCACATGGTGAGGTTGATTACGTATGCTTGCTTGCATGTGTTGAAACATTTTTATGACATGCTGCTAGCTTGTTGAGCATGATAGTTTGTGTATGTGTGGGTATGGAGGTTGAGTCCCAAGATTGATTAGTTTTGCCTTAGGACGTTTGGATTAACGTCTTTGGAAGCTAAGTTAGAAACGCGTTTAGCCGACGTGTTTTCTAGTAAGGAATCTGAATTGGTTATCCAAATTGACGCGTCAGTCTTGTTGGTTCTCCTCGGCATGTGAGATGTGTTTACATAACCTTAAGTGGCTACGTGTTAGCATGCTTATGTGCGTTATGTGTTTACGTTAGTAATAGCATGTTGTAGGAAAAGCTTATCATGTTAAATTGTTTTATAAAAACTTATGTCCACGCGGGGAGGGCGGGGAGGACGGGGACAGGGTCGTGGCCGAGGTCGTGCGTATGCTCAAGTTTTGAAAGAAGGGAACATTCTTGCCCTACAAGAACAAGTGGGCGGTGCTGACATGGTACAGGAGATGCTTGCTACTATGAGAGCTATAGCTGAGGCGACCAGGGCTGGAGTGAGGGCTCCTGAGCCAAGGGCCTCTGTGGCTATGAGGAAATTTTGACGGTTGGATCCTCTAACCTTTTATGGGGAGCCGAACCCTAACGTTGCTACCGAGTGGTTGGAAGTGACCACGACGATCTTTGATACTCTAGATATTGAGGAGCATGCTTTGCGTATGAAGTTGGCGGCATTCCAACTGTGAGAAGATGCAAGGGAGTGGTGGAAGTTTGCCAAGACCACGGTGGATGACACGTGGGCCGCTTTCACGAGAGTCTTCTTGGAGAAAGTCCAGACAGCAAAACTCACGCATCGCAACCGTCGCCCTCGGCTCAAGTACGCTCTTCCTTCTCCTAGTGGCCTCAGCTAGTTGCCAAATGGAGCCAACCATCTCACGCAATAGATTTCCCTCGTCAATAGGTTCGTGGGGCGCATTAGCATCCCCAACATCTAGGATTGGAACGTCCCTTCGACCAAAACCACGGCCACGGCCTCGACCTCGGCCTCGTCCTCCCTGCGTGGACATAACGCTATACGAAAGCAATATAATAGGATAAGCATCCATACAACATATGATTGCTAACGTAAAATACATAATACACATAAGCATGCTAACACATAGCCACTTAAGATCATGTTATCACATCTCACATACCGAGGAGAATCAACAAGAAAGACTCATCACTCTCGACAACCTACTTAGATTCCTTGCTAGAAATCACATCCGTGAAACGCGTATCTAACATGGCTCTCAAGTTTGTTAATCTAAATGCCCAAAGGCAAGACTAATCAATCCTAAGGTCCAACCTCCATACCTACGTATACATATTATCATGCTGAATAAGCAATCATGCGTATGTTAACAAAGTGCTAAAACACAGGCAATCAAGCACATGCACATCCTCAAAAAGGTGATGTACCCTCATTCCCATGGCTCTTAGGTATTCGAATTCAAAACTCTGATACCAAGTTACCACGCCCCAAACTCCAGGGTCACGCCGAAGCCCACAAAACACCATTTATGAAAATAAGATTTGCAGTTGAAAAACCATCAACTAAAAAATATAACATTTGGATAGAGGATTCCCAAAGTTTAACTCTCATAAACAATAAACATGCATTCTCATACATGAATAAATATATCGCCTCAAGGCGTACAAACTCGCCTTCTGAAACAAGCATCACATGTAAACTACATGTCACAAAAATAGGAAAAATATAGCAAGTCTTCCATCACCACTACATCTAGGTCAACTCGGCGTGTTCACCTGAAAATAGTTTTATAACAAAATCCCACACCGTGAGCCGAAGTCCAATGAAAATAGACAACATAAAGCTGTAAAGAAGGTTATGCAATCATAAGTGCATAAGCTCAACCACAAGTGCTAAAAGGTTTTTCTCTAAAAAACCATCAGTTTTCCATCCTTGAAACTATGCATATCATCCTGACAGATATCATGCCACAGTTAAGAAAAAGTAGTAAAAACGTAGTATTCTCTACTCGGGTCACACAGCCGGGGAGAAAGAGATAAAATGTAACCTATATACCGACTCTGTCACACAGACAAATGTAATAACTATAGACTCTTGTCCATTACCCTAGTCACCACTTAAGGCCTGCTTGATAATGACAAGTTCTATACGGATTCATGATAACGTAAACAACGCCATTCACGGAGGTAACCGACTTAGTTTACGGGTTCACAACCCGAGGGCCCTAAGCACCCACCAACCGCTTAGTTTACGAGTTCACAACCCGAAGGCACTAAGCACCCACCAACCTCGTTTGCAGGGATTAACCCGAAGGCACGTATGGACCTACTCTGCGCACCTTTCTGGACTTTCACCGTGGAGCAATGGAAGCCCAACTCAACACACCCACTGCCATGGTACATCTAAGATAACTATTACATCATTAACAGTTCAGAGATTGTTCAAAATACTTAATAAGTATAGTCATCTAGAAAACTTAACAAAAGTTACGTCATGTCCGTGGAAAACTTGAACAAAAGATCAAAAAGAGACGTCCTACGTCTTCAAACTGCGTCGTTGGGGTCGACCTGCACCTGCTACTCTCCCACTTCTACAAACTCTTCCCCTTCAATGAACCCACCTTCCTCAAAGGGTCCCTTATCGTATAGCACCCAATGCGAAATTACAGGCTATTTATCATTTTCAACAGAATGAACATATATAAGAACAAAAGAATGAGTGTGTGATGCAAATGAATGCAATGCAGATGCCCAATCTCCAAGTACTTCCAGAACAGTATCATGAATTCCACGCTAAAAATTACAGAGTAGACTTGATGGCATTTCTCACTTAACCTATCCTAGGCTTGTTGCAAAAGGTAAACGCTCGCCTTGGCTACATGCCTCAACCGTTTTACTCAATGGCAACGGCGTGGGAGGGGGGGGTCTCCCAGTTTACCAGCCTCCCTTATACGGACCAGCCGAACCCACATTAAGTACTAGGAGGCTCGTTAAGCGTTCAACCCAAAGTCTAAATAAAGCTAGTGACGAACCCATGGGTGTGTTGAGTTGGGCTTCCATATGAAACATGACCACGATTTAAGCAACATAGATTCGAACCATTGGCATGAGTTCATCTTATTAAAAGCATCATTTTCATATACTAATTACTTACGAAGTTCATATAAGGGTCACACACTCAAATCTCACAAGCAACACACCATTCAAACACTTAGCTAATTTTAGATTCAAGTTTTAATTGCTAGTTTTAAGGTTACGATCGTGTTTCAAAGCACTTAGACAATGATTTAGTTTCTGAAATTTTAACACCAATTAGATAAAAATACTTCCTATAATTTTCATAATTAGCACCAAGGTCAGTTCCTAAAGGTAAAAGGTCATTTATTTTATTTAATTAAAAATGGTTCAGCAATTTACAGAGAAAAACATAGGAATTGAGCTTTTGTTGGCTACTGTTTTGTAGATCAAGCTGTCCCCTACAAGTTTAATGCTTTAAGCTAAGGCATGTTGTTTGTAAAAGGTTTGAAATTTTGGCCAATTCATAAAGAGGGTCCAATTAGCCTAAAAAGGGTCTGCAGAGTGTGTTTTTAACAGAGAATGTTTAAAACCTTTGGGGTATCATCCGAGAGTATTTTGGTCTGATTCTTTCTCAGTAACTAGTATAATATGTTAGCTACAAATTTCATGTTTACCACTTTTGTATTTGGCTTCAAAATAATTAGACTTTAAGTCTCACAAAAAGGTGTGACAGAGGGGTCCGTTAGTCACTGAACCAAAACAAAGATTTTGGGAAGTGTTTTGACCCATCAAGACTTCATATTTTGGGCTCATTTTTGGTGGACAGAAAGATAATTGTATCCTCTACAAGTTTTATGTTTTCTCTAAGCTCGGTGCTCATTCTAACTCTAGGGTTTTAGGTCTGCAACTCAGAGTGGTCAAGATCTGACACTCTTTGGAAAAAATGAGATATTTGGAGTTCCACCCAACGAAATCACTTCAAACTAATTTTTTTGGATAGATAACTCAAAAATCTAGATCTGGACACAAAAATCACTTTAAGACTATTTTTCTACATTTAGTTATGATTATTTAAAGTAGCTGGCAGAAAGTAAGTCCAAAAAATCAGTCTACTTAGGGTTTTGGTTGCTTAGCTTATGTTGTGTATATTTTTGACATAATTTCTTTGCATGCATGTTATAAGCTCACATAAACCAAAATTCCAGAACATGTTTAGGCCATAAAACTCAAAGATACACACATGCAAATACATAAAAAGCTTACTTATACATAAACAGTCCCTTAATCACTCCTACGACGCCTTTTTTGACTCATTCTTTGTTTTATGTTGTTATGGTTTGTTATAGAGATGGATTGAGGGGTATCTTGGGAGAGAATATCAGAATGTTTAAGGGAGTTTCTTACCTTATTTGATACTCAATGATTGAAGAAGAAATAGACTTAGTTTTGTTGTATCTCCCTTGAGCCTTTCTTCCTTCCTTCTTCTTCTCTCCTTCTTCTCTCTTAGGACACTTAGATAATTTTTGTACTCTCTTTCTCACCCTCTCAGCCGTACCACATGAAGGAGAATGGAGGGGCTTAGGCCATGTTTTATAGAAGAAAATGTAAATGGGGATTAATTATTACAAAAATTTAAATTTTGAATTTTCTTTGAATCTCATTGGTTGCATGGGAGGTAGGTTTTATTATGAACTTACAAATTTAGATTTTGGGGCAGTGTGGTTTGGCTATGCAGTGTTTGGGAAGATAAAAAGTTGTTTTGGTAATTAATTAGGGTTTTAAATAGTATTTTGGTGCATTTTTGTGTATTTAATTGCATAAAATATTAATTTTATGTACGTAAACCTACTAAAACCTATTATATTAATGAATTTATAATTAATTTAGTCTTTCCATGATTTATCATAATTTCGATAGCAATTAAACAATAAGTATAGGCTTTTAAGCAAAATTAAGTTAGTTTGACTAGAATTGGTTTTTTGACTTATTTATTGTGCAGAGATTTTAAATAATTATTTGTTTGCTTTTATTGAGCTATATTATTATATTATTATATATATTACTTGTATAAAAATTATTGGGTCAAAATAATACTTAATTTAAACATCTTTTCTCATTTTTAAGCTTAAAAAGGCAAAAATAGCTTTTTGGGCACAAATTCCTAAGTGGCCGGCCATGCAAATGCATTTTGGTCATTTTTGTTGTTATTTTATAGTTTATTAATTAATTGTATATAAATATCTGATTTTGAGTGTCCATGTGCCAAATTTTGAATTTTTAGGACTTTTTGCTGTACTAGGGGCAAAATGGTCATTTTACCTTAATTATGAGAATTTTTTATTTTTAATTTAATGTTTTATGTTAGTTACTTAATTTAAGCTGTTCTGAGATTTTTCTAAGTGTTAGGGCTTTGCCTCTGAGTATTTGATCTCTTTTAGGGTTTTTGGGTCCAAATTAGGGTTTCGTGTTACTTTGAATTTCCCTTGTTTATGTAGCGACCTAGGTTCTCATTATCTATCCGTCGCTAATACTAGGGTTTGAGCCAGGTTGTTATAATTTAGGTGGTTACTACTAGGGCGTGGACTGGGGTGTAACAATCTACCCCCCTTAAATAAATTTCGTCATCGAAATTTCATACGAAATGTTGTGGCTGATTACCTTTATTTCTTTTCTTCGAAGTTGTGTTCTTATTTACTTGAGTTGTTCATTATTGAGGGTGTGGACAAGGTCGGGTTTATACGTTTATCACTTTGAGATATTGTTGTTTTGTCTTTCTACCATCTTAGACCGATAACTACGCGATCCTTAAAGGTCGTGTCGAATATCCATGGCGCGGGAGTTGTCTGACTAGGGCTGACCTAAAAGCCTTCGTCCTTCTACCATATCTTTTCTCGAAATAACGCAACAAGTTTATCTAACGTATATCTTAGAGTTTGCGGATTCGGGCGTACCTTCGATCATTAACGAACACTCCTTTTCTTTTGCGTAGGCGAGCTTCTTGTCCATTGGTTCTCTTGTTGGTCAAGCTGTTTCATCCTTCCCGAACCACCAGCTCCCTTTTGACGAACATTGTAGTTTCTTCCCCTTGGCAGCGGGCATTCAAACTTTCTATGTCCGATCTTATTGCAATTGAAACAGATTGTTGAGCTTGTCTTCTGTAGAGGGAGAACGCTCCACTCTTCTCTCTCTGATTGGCCAGGCTGCACCACCTTTTTCACACCACTTGTTCCTTGTTGTAACAAATTTGTTTGATCTCCGCAACTCTGTTTTGGTTGACGGTGGTTGTAGTTCAGTTTTCCTCGTAGTGGGTATTCCATTCTTTTATGTCCGAGCCTATGTCATTGATAACAGATTTTTAATTTTGGTGCCCCATTTCCTAGTTGTTCCAGTTGGTCATCTTGAGGATAAGGTTTTGAGCATGTGATCTTCTTGTCATTTCGTAGTGGTCCTCCTTGATTGCCTTCTCCAATCCTCATCGGGCAGTGCATCATTTTATGTTCTGGTAGGTTGCACCTATAACAAGTTCTTACAGTTGGTTGTTGTTGCTTTGTGGCCTTGATCTAAACCTCAGTTGTTCAGGAAAGATTCTTCTTCTCAGGTGCTGGGATATTATGTACCCTTAGGTCAGATAAGTACCATGATCCTTCCTAGAGTACTCTCCCTTGCGATCGATCCAAGTTGGCTGTTAGATCTTGCAAAATTCGTGCTAGGCTCGGGACTTCCACTTCCTTTTCAGTTTCACCTACTTTCAATGAACACCTATGGTTTCGCGTCTGTTCCGCCATTTCTAAGAAAGAGAAAAGGAAAATGGGTCGCTAAACTGTTCATTAAAGTTGGTTCTACTTTACAAGGTGAAAGTATGACACTCAATCTGTTTACTAGCATAAAAAGCCCTATCCGATAAGATCGTATAGTTCTTTACCATAAATTGTTAACACAAGGCTACTATCCTGGGTTATATATAAATTTCTGTTATTGTATTCCGGTTCTTGTAGGGATTTATTCCAACTAATCAATTCCTTTCTACTTCTATTCCGTATACTGATAATCTCGCAATGTTGTTCACACAAAAAACTTCATATGCTAGTTGGGAGCTTATTGCTGTAAACAGGTTTGGACCAAAGATAAGAGCTTCCTTTAATTTCCCTTATTCATACCTTTAACATACTTTTGATGGTTCAGAACCGGGTGTTTAGACTATCCAGGAAAGATGCGGGTCTTGTTTAGGTATGGTAGAGAACTTAAGTTGGTGTAAAATCTCTCGGACATACTCTTTGCTTGTAGCGACCGATTTGTCATGAGGTTTAACCAATAGAAAATGAGTGATCTGGGTGAAGGAACCCATCATAACCTAAATGTTGTCGTTTCTTGAGGTGACCCACAGTAACTCAAATGTTGTTATGCTCCTGTAACGATCCTTGCAACGAAATCCGTAGTCACATGCTCTCGTTCCTATTTCAGTGTTTTCAAGTGTCATACCGTTTCTCTTAGCTTTTGCCGTTGTTCCTTCATGTATTGGTACGTAGGGTTTGGATACCTCTTCCATTGACTGGATCGTTTCTCTTCGGCAATTGGTCATTCTAGTGTAAAATGAATGTGATAGAGATACGGTCAAGGCAATTATCGAGTTATGTGTTCTATTTTAGTTTGGGGGTTAATTCTTAATCAGGTTTTTTTATGCCCATAACGTTGTCAGAAATTCTTCATTGAAGGTGGGGATGGCCGGATTTGGATACTATCATTTTGGTGAGAAAAGTTGGCGTGAATATTAATACGTACATATATTCTTTCTTTATTTGTATACTAAGGTTTCCCTAAGCTTGAGGTTGCCTCTTGCTTCTCGCTTCCCTACCGTCGGCACGAATCTTTCGCTTTCCAGTTCGTTGGATATGTGGGTTCGCTATGAACTAGTCTAGGAAAGTTTAAACTTTGTCACATAGTAATGTCATGAGTCCCTTAGTGTGAAGCTGTTGTTACTGATGGCATAATTCTACTTGTCGGGTCTTTTGAAAAGGTGTAATTAGTTGAACAAATCCTTTACTTAACCATTCTTGCAGTCAGGGGATTCGGTTCCCAAAACTTCATTAAATGCGGACGTCGACGATACTCTAAGTCATAATATTGAGGAAAGATTGCCCTATGATTCGAAGAGGTATTAAGAGGTTCTCGTGCATTCTACTCTTTTGTGAAGCGTCGAAGCCTACTAACTCGATACCAGGATGATTCATTGTTACTTACAGACCTACGGGGCAAGGTTTTGAGGGCTAACGGGAAAAAAAAAATGTAGGGTTTAGTAAGGATGGTTAGTTCAACTTTACTAGTCTTAATGAACGTGATCGTATGGTAGCGAATAGGTAAACGTTTCGATGAGGAATTCGAATGGTACAAGCATGAGATGTAGCCGGGGTTAGAATACCTTAGAGTAAACTCAGATGGTTCAGGGATAGGTTGAATTTGCGCAAGGTGTCATAGTTAAAACAATCATCATTGGCTCGGGTCGAGAGATCGATTGGAGTTTAGATGCACTAGAGATAAGAAATCAGCAATTAATGAATATTACAAGGAGGATGTTTTCGGGGCCAATTTGTGCAATATCAGACTTTTACAAAAGATATGTTTAAACAACGGGTAGCTAAAATGGATATCTGCCCTGAAATTACGTCGGCCTAACGTATTTTAATTCAAGCTTTTAAGTCAACTCCCCAGGTTGGGATTTAAAGAGATCACAAAATTGCTTCAGTTGGACAAGGTATTGAAGTCAAGAATGAATGGTGGTGAAGGATCTCGGCAATATCGAATGATGTTGAGTTCTACGAATAGAGAGCAAGTAATGTTGGGGACCGATGCTAATAGAAGGAAAGAAAAGCAAAGAATTTTAACTAGTATAGAAGTTGATACAAGGGTTTGGGAAAGTAAACTCTTAAGGGTGATGTTACGGGATTTTAACGATGTTTTCCTCAGAACTTATGCTACTCCTAATGCCTAATCATCTAGGGGTTGGTCAACTTGTCGGAGGTTTGATCGTCTATTAACTATCTAAGAGAGTGTCGAGATTAGGGGGATCGTTTTCCTTCTTAATTGTCTTCATATATATATATATTTGGGATATTGTAGATTTTGGTTTGAGATTATGAGATAGCTTATGATTTTGAGATAGTTTATAAAGAATTTAACAACGAATACTTGCATTTCATTCATCCTCGTAACTGGAACAAAGTTCACATAGCACACACACAACCTTCAAACAAGAGAAAAAAGCATAACGCCTAACGTAATAAAACTTAAACAAATAAATGCGGACAAAAGTGGCGAACAGTTGTCTCGCATTCCCAGGTCACTTCATAAATGCCGTAGCAGCGCCACTGGACCTCCACGTACCAAATGTTCCTTGGCCCTCTACGAGCTCTATTGATTATGGCAATTGGTATCTCCAGGTACGTTTCTGGACTGTTAAAGTTGATTGTAGGGTTGCGTGGGTTGATGATTCCTCTCATTTCTCTTGGTTTATACGTCTGCATCCACTTTGCATCCATCTTATCCCCCAATAGCCTTTTGAATCCCGGTGGTACCTTCAGATGGCTGGTGGTTTCATCGCATATTTCCAATACCCTTAGCGGACCCATGTACCTCAAAAAAGATTCTGGCTTTTTCCACTTCCACATCCTTTCAGGAAACACTCTCACATGCACTCGTTCTCCAACACGATAGACCTTGCGGTAGTCCTGGCAGCTCCAGTAAATTACTGCGTCCGTTGCTTCATCATCATCTAGCTCTGGTGGAGGCGCCTCTAGTGGATTATAAAAGAAAGTGATGGCTCGCACCTCGTTCTCGTCGTCGTCCTCAAATTCCTACACATCGTCTGCTCCGAAATCCATCTCGTCCCCTACTACATCAGGTTCTTCGTTTATTCCTACTTCCTCGACCTCTTCTTCCCCTAGGCTGGCCACTCATCCAGAAATAGCCATGCTAACGAAAACACGTCTATTAGGTCTTGCTCTTCAGCGGGTTCTTCCTCCGGATCTAAGTCCTCTGGTTCTGATGCTACCCACGGTTCTCTGGCTGGTTCTGCGTTAAATGTCATCCAAAAAAGAAAAATAGAGAAAACCCTAAGATAAGAATTTTTAAGTTGTTAAAATTATACATGATAACTTAATAGTACAAACACTCTATAGAGTTTTCTACGCTACAGAACTCGCAATCTCCCATTTTCCAATGCCTAAAGGTTCACTAAACCTGGGCTCTAATACCAACTGTGACACCCCGTTCCCCGGGCATGTCAGGACATTTGTAACAATAAATAAGGAACATATTCTAGCCGAATGTTCATAAATACATAAGATAACTATTACATGATTAACGGTTCAGAGATTGTTCAAAATAATTAATAAGTACAGTCATTTAGAAAACTTAACAAAAGTTACATCATGTCCGTGGAAAACATGAACAAAAGATCAAAAAGAGACGTCCTGCATCTTCAAACTGCGTCGTTGGGGTCGACCTGCTCCTGCCGCACTCCCTCTTCTGCAAACTCTTCCCCTTCAATGAACCCACCTTCCTCAAAGGGTCCCTCTTCGTCACTTGTGGCATAAATGCCATGAGTCGGAGCCCAGAAGCAAATTTCCTAAACCGTCTAACAAACTCGCGATAAGATGTTCCACAATACATATCGTATAGCACCCAATCCGAAGTTACAGGCTATTTATCATTTTCAACAGGATGAACATATATAATAACAAAAGAATGAGTGTGTGATGCAAATGAATGCAATGCAGATGCCCAATCCCCAAGTACATCCAGAACAGTATCATGAATTCCACGTCGGGAATTACTGAGTAGACTTGATGGATTTGCTCACTTAACCTATCCTAGCCTCGTTGCGAAAGGCAAACGCTGGCCTTAGCTACATGCCTCAACCGTTTTACTCAATGGCAACGGCGTTGGGGGGGGGGGAGGTCTCCCAATTTAGCAGCCTTCCTTATACGGACCAGCCAATCCCACATTAAGTACTATGATACTCGTTAAGCGTTCAACCCAAAGTTTAAATAAAGCTAGTGACGAACCCATGGTGCCTAAACCTCCTTTTATAATAAAACCTCCAATTCAATATCAAATATGACAACCAGGGACGCTCTAGATCCACAACCATAGTACAATGATTTCCAGGTCACCTAACCCAATTTGAAAGATACGAAAAGACTCCGATAATTCAAGATGCAACATGCGAATGTTCATGATCTGCAACATGTTTCTTGTGTGCAATTTATCATGGCATGGCGTATAAACATGGTAGGGCACATGGTACAACTTGATAAAGTATTAAGTACAAGTATATGAAACATGACCACGATTTAGGCAACATAGATTCGAACCATTGGCATTGGTGGGGTTCTAGATTAACATGTCCCCTACAAGTTTCATGTTTTAATCTAAGGCATGTTGTTTGTAAAATGTTTGAGATTTTGGCCAATTTACAAAGAGGGTTCAACCAGCCTAAAAAGGGTCTGCATAGTGTGTTTTTAACAGAGAATGTTTAAAACATTTGGGGTATCATCCGAGGGTATTTTGGTCTGTTTTTTTCTCAGTAACTAGTTTAATATGTTAGCTACAAAGTTCATGTTTACCACTTGTGTATTTGGCTTCAAAGAAATTAGGTTTTAAGTCTCACAAAAAGGTGTGAGAGAGTGGTCTGTCAGTCACTGAACTTTAACAGAGACTTTGGGAAGCGTTTTGGCTCATCAAGACTTCATATTTTTGGCTCATTTTTGGTGGACGGAAAGATAAATGTATTCTCTACAAGTTCTATGTTTTGACCTAAGCTCGGTTCTCATTCTAACTTAAGGTTTTTGGGTCTGCAACTCAGAGTGGTCAAGATCTGACACTTTTTGGGAAAAATGAGATATCTGGAGTTCCACCCAACGAAATCACATCAAACCAATTTGGTAGGACATAACTCACAAATATAGATATGGACACAAAAATCACTTTAAGACCATTTTTCTACATTTATTTATGATTATTTAAAGTAGCTGGCAGAAAGTAAGTCCAGAAAATCAGTCTACTTAGGATTTTGGTTGCTTAGCATATGTTGTGTACATTTTTGGCATATTTTCTTTGCATGCAAGTTACAAGCGCACATAAATCAAAACTCCAGAACATGTTTAGGCCATAAAAGTGAAAGATACACACATGAAAATACATACAAAGCTTACTCATACATAAATAGTCCTTAAATCACTCCTACGATGCCTTTTTTGACTCATTTTTTGTTTTATGTTGTTAGGGTTTGTTATAGAGATGGATTGAGGGATATCTTGGGGGGGAATATTAGAAGGTTTAAGAGAGTTGCTTACCTTATTTGATGCTCAATGGTTGAAGAAGAAATAGACTTAAATTTGTTGTACCTCCATTGAGTCTTTCTTCCTTCCTTCCTCTTCCTTCCTTCTTTCTTCTTCTCTCATTCTTCACTCTTAAGACACTAAGATAATTTTTGTACTCTCCCTCTCACCCTCTCAGCCGTACCACATGAAGGAGAATGGAGGGGCTTAGGCCATGTTTTTATAGAAGAAAATGTAAAT